>BSSO01003545.1:0-16289 GCA_030267885.1 Mesembryanthemum crystallinum | reverse complement strand
GTGTAATAACATTAATTTATTATGAGGGTTAAGAGGTCCTAAGGACTGCGAATAAGCTTTATTACAGTCTCCTATGGAGACAGGTCGTCTTTCAAACCTTAGGGTTGAGAAAGGGGTGTGCACATCTTAAGCCTTGCTCGAGCTGGTGGACAAAGGGGCGACAATCCCTGAGGGCGACAATCCTCAATCTTTTGTAAGAGAGGCGGCAATCTCTCTTTGGTGTAATTTTAAACTATTCACTTCCCTCAATTAATTAAAGGATATTGGATGAAAATAAATTTACATTGATAATGAGTTATATGAATATCGATCATATGAGTTGAGTTGTGATTATTGGTTGTGATTATTGATTAAGATCATATTGATATGTCTATATATAAGTATGTTGTCGAAGGGTATAAAGTGGTTTAAAATGATTTTGGAAACCAGGTAAGTGTCTTAACATGATTTTTTGGGTGGATTAGGATTACCAGCATTTGCTGATGTTGTTTCCTTTGCGTGTTTGTTTACTTGTGCTTTACTGGTTTCCACAGGTGAGTGAGGCCGCTTGGATGCGAAGCTAGAAGGATAACTTTAATTGTCGTTAAGGTTAATCCAGAATTTAGTTTAGTTCTACCTTGGAGTGTTGGATAACTATTTAGTTTGTTTAAGTATAGACCTTGGTTGTAAACGGACTATGAACTCTAGACTATTGGGTAATTATCACCTAGACTAGTATGATTAATTATTGTGCATGAGCAATTAGTTGTTTCGTCGATTAATTATTAGGTGGTTTAGCCTTGCATTTAATTTAATAATTAAATGCGGCGGTAACGCCTTGAGAATTTCCTAATTTTTCCGCTGCAAAACCCTTTTAAAAATAGTGGAAATTCCGGGGGTGTTACAGTAAGGCAATCACAATGACGGATGCAACTCATGTTAATTGGTAGCTAGGTACTTGAGAGCAGCGTTAATAAGATTAATAGTGATGTAGGTCTGGTTGCTAGTGGGCATGTACATCTGGGACTGTTATGCCGGAATGACTAGGGAGAAGCTCTATATGTTGGGGTCGAGAAAATTACAGGGGAGTTGGGACACTGAGATTACAAAAGCAGAAGAGGTGAGGTGCGCCATGGAGCTAGCCAAAGACATGAGGTATAGAAGAATTGTAGTTGAATCTGATTGCCTAGCTGGCCTTTGTGTCTAAGCTTTGGGGCCGATTAGTTTCGCGTTACCCGGCTTGTATGATTGTTGTAAAGATGATAACCAAGGCTCGTGAGTTCATAAGTGTAGTTGGTCCTATCTTGGAATATGGGGGAATGGAGTAGCACATCGCTAAGCTCATTTAAACATTGATGGATGTTTTGTTTCTCACAACGTTGATGATTTTCATGTAGAATGTTTGCCATTGTTAGCTGAGGAAGCTAGACATATCTAATAAATTCGAGTCGATGTTTGGCGATTGAAAAAAAAAAAAGGAGTGATGTTAGAGTTTGATACTATTTTTTTTTTTTTGTTTGAACCACGAGTAACTTTCTTGTACAACCGTCTAACCATTAGACGACCTAATCTAAGGATGACTTTTCATAGGTTAGGGCTATTTTTAGTGATTTAAGGACTACTTTATACAAGTTCACTCAATCCAGGAATGAGTTTTCGCAATTTAGTGGCTATTTTTATCAACTTAGAGCCTATATTTTTATGATTTAAGGTAATTTTATAAAATTTATTATAAGATCTAAAAAGTAGCCCCTAAGCGGCTAAAAACAGCCCATAAATTGCGAAAAAAAAATCACCATTATATTGGGGTCGTCTAATGGTTAGACGGTTGTACACAAGAATTTGCGTTGAACGACATGTTAACCTTGACCTTTTGAGCCAAAACTAGTCCTATCCGCACCGGATCAGCACACGAATGGGTAAAGTGCTCCCGTCAAGTAGTTTCTCCATTCACAAGAATCAAACTTTCTCCATTCACAAGAATCAAACGCTTAACCTTGTTTAAGGGATGAGAGTATCGAACCATTCACACAAACAACTTGACGGTAGTTGATACAATTAGGATTTAGTATATGGGGTAATTAATTGTGAGTTATCATAGGATTAAATTATATTTTCATCAAATACAAGCGTTTGAGTTACACTTTCATAGATTAAGGGTCCGTTTGGCCAAATTTCCAGAAATAAGCACTTATCCGTTGCATATTACTCTTCTACCACCACCTCCCCCTCCATTTTTAATTTCTAAGAAGTTGAAATGAGGATAGAAATAAGTAGAAGTTCCAAATTGTATCTTCTACTTCTAACCGTTTTTCTATTTCTTAGAAGTCAAAATGGAAGATGAGGTGGAGGAATGGGTGGTGGAAGAGTAAAATGCAATGGATAAATGTTTATTTCTAACAGTTTGGCCAAAGGGGCTCTAAAATTCTTTGCACCTATCAATTTGAATTGTTATGAAAATGTATATACTCTAAACCCAAATTCTTGGGTACAACCGTCTAACAGTTATATGACCTAATTTAAGGATTACTCTATCTCAAAATATGTGTTATAGTCGATGCTTTAAGTATCAAATTTATGGCACCATTGAAATATTTTTTTAAAAAATACCTATTTCTAGTGAATTTTATGTATCAAATAAAAATCACTTGATAAGTTTTTTTTTCTTAAAAAAATTAGCATCACTAATATGTATATATTAATTATATTTGTGAAATAGTAGTAGTATATATTTATCTTAACCGTGCATCGCACATATTTGATTACTAGTATCAACTATGGTCGATCGTTTAAAATTTGGATTGTCTTTTACTTATTATTTTTCCCTAGATATACTCCAAAACTTTTCATATTGTTACTCCTCAAATTATTGTTTATATTCTGAAAAATATCTTATTTTCTATCTCAAAATATTATTACTTCATGTTCTAATAGACAATGTACACAATTCATGTAAAATCATCAATTATAAGTTACCTCAAATAAATTTTTGAATAATTTGATGCCAATAATCCAACCTTTGGGCGGTCCAACAAATTAATCTCACATTCAAAAATTGACAATAATAATCCCACATTTATCTTTGTCCAACAATAATGGCCTAAGTGACATCTTCGTTAACTCCAGGTTATGAAAATGATGACGCGGCAGGGATTAAGAAGTAAATAGATCAATGACATTAGTAACAGACGTCATCATTTCAGTAACTGGGAGTTAATGAAGATGTTACTTAGCCCATTATTATGGGACAAAGGTAAATGTGGGATTATTCTTGTCAATTTCTGAATGTGGCATTATTTTTGTTGTACCGCCCAAAGATTGGATTATTGACATCAAATTTTGCTCAATTTTTATTAATACTCTTCCTCTGTGATCGTCTACCCCATTTTTTTCATATATATTTACAAACCACTTATCCTACAATTCTTCGTTTTTCAATCGCCAAATTAGCAGATGGGTATTTTTTATAACCACCCTTCACCACTTGGGTATTTAAAAAAACTCTAGTGCCAAATGAGTATTTTTAATGGATCAAAAGCGCATATAGGTCCCAAAATTCGCCACCGGTGATCAAAACTTCATTTATCCTATTTTTTTTGATACTGAAATGCATTTTCTTATTACTTTTATATACTTGAAATCACTTTACTTCCACAAAAACCTCCTTAATCCCCTTTTTTTTCGCTCTCCTGCTCAAGGAAATTGGGAGTTAAGAGATGTAACGGGTAACCGTGAATTTTTGATCCGTGATTTGTGTCGGTAACCGTGTTTAGGCCGAGTTTAACGAGTCAGGTCTTTATAAATTTATCTAAATATCCTATCGATACCCGCCCTTTTTCAAGATCAAACAGACCGGACCTAATGGATCGTCCTATCCATAAACAAGTCTACCTTAAAACTACTCCTCCAATATGGACGACCGACATGGACCCACATTCGTCTACCTCTTTGCTTGTCTACTCTTTGTAGTTCATAACAAGTGGAGAGACGGACAGAGAGAGACGAGACAGTGACAGAAACAAAAGAGCATACTGCAAAGAAAGAAGGAACACAATCACTACATTCTCACTACCATTTGTCGTCCGCCTTTGCAAAAAAGAATCCCAGGCGTGTTGTACTGTTGTTTAGTTTAGTTTAAACTTTTAAGATTCAATTAAAAAAATTCTCATGTGTCCTTCCTATACCTGACAAAAATTAACCCGATTCGATTATTAATCCATTGCTGATTAATCCGAACCCAAGTTAAAACTCAAAAACAAAAACATTTTTTACCCGATCTGATTAAACCCGAAATGACTAAAACCAGAACCTGACCAGAGTACCTACCCATTGCTCATCAAGCCGAACCAGACCCGAAACCTGAAAACCAAAGTGTATTTACTAGAGAAGCCGAACCAGACCCAAAATCCAAAATCACTAAACCTGAACCCAGTCTGACGGACTTGTTTGGCAGCGTGGCAGGTCTAGTCCCTCTCTCTCCCTTATATATAATTCCCCTGCCCCCTCTTCCCGCTCACTCTCTCTCTCTCTCTCCTCACTCCCCTGTTTCTGTCTCTATTTAACCCGAACCTTCCTCTGTTGCAGTGGAACCTTCCTCTCTCTCTGTCTCATTCCCTCTCCATTCTCCTCCAAAATCCAGATCTTCTTCGAAATTCACGCCCCCTTAAATACTTCCCACTTTTGAGCTGAGGATTTGATTGGGGTTTCAGCTGAGCTGGGCTGAGCTGAGCTGCTTGTTCTGTTTTTTTAGTCGAAAGAAAAAATGGGGGTCGAATTGGGGTCAATGTTGCTGAATTACCTCCAAATCCAAACGACGTCGTCGCATCATACATCGGTCGTGTCGATGAACTTGTTCGTAGCGCTCATCTGTGCCTGCATTGTCATTGGTCACTTGCTCGAAGAGAATCGCTGGATTAACGAGTCTATCACAGCTTTGATCATCGTAAGATTTCTGGGTTTTTTCCGAATTATGTCTGAGATCAATATATGACGAATCGAATCACTGTGCAAAAGTGTGATAAAGCAAAATCAAGCATAGTATAGGTGATGAAAATTGTGATTTTTGAAGAAAATATTCAAAATTCTGTTAACTTTATATGGATGATTATCAGAGATTTTGATTACTTTTATTTAAGAGTGGTTGCATAATTCCTATATTGACCTCTAACAATTAATCATTTTCAGATGTATTACTATGAAGTAGTATGATGATTTTAAATTTGCTCATTTTCTTACAATTAAGTATTATTTGAACAAATTAAAAGACAAACGTAGAGTTAAAATGGAGGATTTTGTAATTTGGCCTTAATATTTTTCTGCATTAATTTTGGTGAAATGGGCAGGGCTTGTGTACAGGAGTAGTGATACTGCTAACAACAGGAGGGAAGAGTTCACACATTTTAGTCTTCAGTGAAGATCTTTTCTTTACATATCTTTTGCCTCCTATCATTTTCAATGCTGGGTGAGTTTGAATTGATCTATTCCTTTTATATTTCTTGTGACAGGTTCTATGTTGCAAATCCTATTATTTTCTGTAAATTTATTGTGATGAGGCTAAACTGATTTTTTCAATAACAGAATACGAAATAAGTTACAACCTATCACAAGAAATTTGCAACGCAACCAATCACAAGAATTTGCAATTTCTTTATTATGCTATCCTCATATGGTTACCTTCCTTCATGTCCACTTGATATAAATGGTCTAACGAACCGCAGAAAAGTAATTCTTACTGTTTAGAGTGATCATCTTACCTTTCAATTGATGTTTTCTTTGGGTTGTAAATTTGTCAATGGTCTATTACCATCATGTGCATTCAATTGTACTGTTGAATGGTACATTTGATTCATCTTAGTTTTATGTCAACTAAACCATGCATTTTGAAACGAAGGGAGTATTTACTTTTTCCATAAAAATTCCAAATATTGCTGCCGTTGTTGCTTATAAATGAGATGTGATAACTTGCTTTCGGGTTTGTACTAAAACTTGTGTACAAAACCATTGCATTGGCTTTCATGCCATCCTCTGAGCCTTCCCATAATAGTCATAATCAGGATGTAATGCCATAGATTGCATGGATGGTTTCACATGAAGTTAGGGACCAAACCAAGAGCTAATGTCAATATCAATGAAGAAAGAATTCAATTTTTAAAATAAGCATGTTTTTTTTTTTCAACTACAAGGGTACAAGTGTACAACAGATACCTTAGGACGGCCCATGGACTAATTTTGCAGTATCAGCAAGACTAGCCATGAGAGAAACAACAGAACAAAAGATCGTTAATTGCATATGTGCATTTAAAAGTGGAAATTATGAAGATTGAAACAGAACAGTTGCTTGCACGAGCGAATAATTTGAGGTTTCCTTCTCAATCAGAAATTACAATGTTTTTGTGCTGATATCAGATTTCAGGTGAAAAAAAAGCAGTTCTTCCGCAATATCATGACAATTATGCTGTTTGGTGCTGTTGGTACACTGATCTCGTTTGGCATTATATCTTTAGGTAAGGTTTGCCAATGATATTCATTGCGGCTGTTTTTATATGTTATATTCCTGTGAGACTGCGTTCCATATGTGTAGGAAGCAATTAGTGTCGCCCCCTGCCCCTATATGCTTGAGAAAAATGAGAATTCATAGTAGTTCCTGCCTTGAAATTATCGTTGTGCGCAGTTCTTAATTAGATCTAACATAAAAACTGATAATTTCTCTTTGTTGTTGACTCAGGTGCTATGCATATTTTCAGTATGATGAACATTGGTTCCCTCAGTTTAGCAGATTATTTTGGTAAAGACATCACTTGAGTTATTGTATTGATAGTTTAGAATATTAATACAACTTTCCTCTTCTAGTACTGATTAAACAAATTGATGTTACATGTGTGACAATATGACCTGCAGCAATCGGGGCGATCTTTTCCGCTACAGATTCTGTCTGCACATTGCAGGTTTTTATTTGACCTCACATTCCCCTTCCTCTCTCAAACCCCAAAGGAGATTGGATGATAACTTCAATACCTCTCTTACAACTTAAAAAAAAATTTGTCCACTAATGCAGGTGCTTAATCAGGAGGAAACACCTTTGTTGTATAGTCTGGTTTTTGGAGAAGGTGTAGTAAATGATGCAACATCTGTGGTGCTATTCAATGCAATCCAGAGTTTTGATCTCTCTCACATTGATTCAAGCATATGTTGGCAGTATACTGCCAACTTCTTGTATCTCTTTATCACAAGCACTGTGCTTGGAGTTTTGGTGAGTATCTGCTTCCCTCTGCTAAAGTAATTATGTGTTCTTGTATCTTTTGATTCATGTAGACATTGACAGTTCTCTAACTTATCCTGCAGGCTGGATTGCTTAGTGCATATATAATCAAGACACTTTATTTTGGCAGGTTGGTTTAGTTTCGGTCTTAATACTGCAGTGAATTGTGTTGAAACACCTACTTTCTCAGATCCTAAGTTGAAAGCCACGTTGGCCCTTAGCTATTTTCCTATCATAAAGACAATAAGTATCTCTTTTGAGCTAGATGATAACATTTACTTCTTCCATGTTGCTTTGTGTCATTCCATGGATCAATACATATATAGAAAGGAATCTAGCTAGTGAAGACTAGTCCATGTTGGAGTTAGAGTTGTTTATCAGTGGAAAATAAGGATATCACAGGTTTTTCTGTGTCTGTGAACTTCAGGCACTCTACTGATCGTGAAGTTTCTCTTATGATTCTCATGGCATATTTCTCATATATGCTGGCTGAAGTAAGTTCCCTAATAAAAAATTCTTTGATAAGTCTCCCAACTTTTTGCTCAAAAGTAGCAAATGCTTGAAGCAACAATTTTATTCACTTTTGTAATGGAAACTTGTCTCACAGTTGTTCGACCTAAGTGCGATTCTCACCGTGTTCTTCTGCGGAATAGTCATGTCACACTACACATGGCACAATGTAACTGAAAGTTCAAGAGTGACTACCAAGTATGTACTCTTGCTAATGGGTATTAGCTGCTACACGAGAATAAATTATTCAATTCTTTTGGAGTGATAGTACAAACTTCCGTTCTGATCTCAAGAAGACTTCTGTCGCAAATTTTACAGGCATGCTTTTGCAACACTGTCATTCGTTGCCGAGATTTTTATTTTCCTTTATGTTGGTATGGATGCCTTGGACATTGAGAAGTGGCGGGTGATCAGTGATAGGTAAAAGTTTCTTAACTATGAAAGGAGTAGTGTTGCCTATGTATTGACCTCCATTAACCTTGCTAGTGACAAGATTGTCAAGTTTCCTTTTATTTTTTTATTATTATTTTTATTTTTATTTTTTTTATTGTGCTTGGCTCTCATCTTCCTTTTTGACGTTCCGCAGTCCTGGGACATCACTTGGTGTGAGTTCGATATTGCTGGTACTTATTCTCGTAGGCCGAGCTGCATTTGTTTTCCCATTGTCCTTTCTATCCAACTTAACTAAAAAATCCCAACATGGAAAAATCACCCTAAAGCAGCAGGTAAGAATTTCGTTTACATCACATGTGATGCCTACAGCGCGAAATCTGTTTATTGATGTTGGCTAATTTAAGATGTCTGAAACTTTCAGATTACAATTTGGTGGGCTGGTCTCATGCGAGGAGCTGTTTCAATTGCTCTTGCTTATAATCAGGTAAGCCTTGGACCTCCTATACCCTTTACAACTTCAGTAGCAATCGACCATGTCACTCAACTGCAGGCAATATGAATCACGATCTGATAGGAGACAATGATTATTAAATATTCTGCACCATTTCTCAACAATCACACATCTCCAAAGTCCAAACCTTCATAACATATCATTTTAGAAATCTATATTCTGCACCATTTCTCAACTATCAAACATCTCCAAACCTCCATAACATACCATTTTAGAAATTTGACCGAGTGTGGCAGATCAGCCCAGAATATCGACTTCCCTGTTAATCTCAGGATGATGTAGCTATTTAATCTCTCAAGTTATTTTGTTAAGGGATATAAATTTAGGTGATGCCGTTTTGTTCTCTCTCCGTCTTTCATCCACATTGTTTCTATTCTGGTGCTTAAGGGGGAGATTATAGCAATTGTGTTGAGCTGCCATCAGTTCTGCTTTCTAGATTCAACTAATTGCTTTTGACATGACAAGAATTTTGCTTCCACATGCAGTTCACGAGGTCAGGGCACACTCAGTTGCGTGGCAATGCAATGATGATAACCAGTACCATCACAGTTGTTCTTTTCAGTACAATGGTAAGATACCTAATATAGCCGGAACAAATTAACTGGAGTTCTTTCCATTCTTGCCACCTGCAAGGACTACTAATGTAAACAATGTCAATAACTTCTCATGTTCTCCTTGCTGATGATTGATTTATTTTTAACTTCGAGGCCTCTTTGATCTAAATTTATTTGATTTGATTGGTTGAACTAATTATCTTAATACGTCATTTTAACACATAAATGTAAACCTGATGGTAACCGAGTTGGTTGCTTTACCTTCTTAATCTATATAAATGGTAAATCGAAAATTCATAGTGTTAGGTAATTCAACATCCATAACTTTTGGGACATAACCACCCATGAAGTTAAATCTTATAGCATTGTGTACTTTAAAAGTGGATACACAAGGGCTGCAACTATTCGAATAAAAAATAGTTTGGTGTTTTCCTTTCATTTTAAAGGGAAAAATCTTCTTGTGGTCATAAATGTTCTAGCCAAAAGGTGAAGGACATAAGCAACTAAGAAGTTGTTCATTTATCTTGTGATTTAATTTACTTACTGTTGATATGTCTTACGGACACAACCTTTCCAATAAATGGTAAGGGGGCAATGTACAAGTTGACCTCCTTTGCTGAATCCACTTTTGGCTTCTTTGCTCTACCTGTCAGTTCATATGACATGGAAATTAAGATCTAAGGTGATCATGAACTGAAATTAAGATCTAAGGTGATCATTATAAAGTATCTTGAATTCGCAATGAACTTTTGTTGAGGGAAGGTAGCCATAAATCTACTGAAAAGGTATACTAGGAAAATTATGTGGCAGAGTATATGACATAATATGATTACTTGGTAGGGCTATTATCCAAAAGGAAAAAAGAAAAGTTGTTCTGTAGGATGCACTTCTCTAAACAGATGCTGTATAATCTGAATCTATATTTCAGCTTGTTCTCACTTCTTCAAACATTCTTGTGCAGGTATTTGGCTTAATGACAAAGCCTCTAGTAAGGCTTTTGCTCCCTTCACCAAAATATTGCAGCAACAATGTTGATCAATCTGATTTATCACCCAAATCGTTATCTGTACCCCTCTTAGGCAATCTACATGATTGTGAGGGTGCCCTAGATAGCTATACAATAGCCACTCCAACCAGCTTCCGCATGTTTCTTGCTACGCCTACCCACACAGTCCATCACTATTGGCGAAAGTTTGATGATGCTTTCATGCGACCCATGTTTGGTGGAAGAGGTTTCGTGCCTTTTGTTCCTGGCTCACCTATAGATGAAAGTCCTCATCAATGGAAGTGAGAAAACAAAACCAAGGCATGATATGATACAGATTCTAATTATTTTGCCTGAAAGGTTCTCAAGTACAACAAGCTTGTCAGATTTTTTTTGAACAGGAGCAAGCTTGTCAGATTGAAATTGGGTTTGTTAACAAGTTAGAGGAGGCTTGTTATCCCTCGCATTGCATGGGCAATTTTGTGAGGCTAATGCTTTGGCGGACAGGGATTCCGTCTGCATCAGAGGTCAATAGGTTATCTTGCGCCAGGTTGGTTTGACAGTGTGAAAGTTCATAGTCTCTGCACATTAACACAAGTTTGTGATTATGGTGATGTTGTTCGGCCAGCTGTGCCTGAATGGAGCCCATGTAGGGCTTTCAGTTCTGTACCATGTGTATTTATTGTTCATAATAGTAACATCCTGATGTATTCATTGTTTTTTTTTATTATAGAAAGGTGACAATCTTTTTGTTGCCAGCTTACTGAAGCTGTGCATCCAGTTATAAGTTGCAATACTTGTGTATCAGAGTTATATAAAATTGAGGGGGAGGATATTGAAAAAAANAGAAAACAATTCCAAATCAGTGCAACTCACTGGATACTATGCATCTAGTGACAAGTTCCGATACTTGTGTATAAGAGATACAGAAAATTAAGGGAAGGGGGTATCGAAATAGAAGGGACTAATTAGCTACTTCCAGGTGTAGCTAAGAATTCGCGCCGGATTTGTGGGCTGTGACAAGTGTTGATCAATTATAAAACTAGGAGTAGTTCCCTTAAATAAATAATAAATAAATAAAAACAAACCTGGAGTAGCATTTTGGATTGTTTGCGGTTAATGCACTGCTATTCTTTGTACTACCTCCTATTAAATCTAGTAATGTACTACCTCTATAAATCTGGTAATGTGTTTCAAAGTGTCAAAAGTTACACCATCCGTTCCACTAAAATCTTTACGTTATGATTTGCAAAGTCAAACTTTGACTAATAATATGGGAAAAAGTTTAATGATTTAAAAGTAAAAATAATGAACATAGGAACTAAGTTTTGGCATTGAAAAAACTTATTCCAAATCAGAATCACTGAATTGATGATCTCCTTGGGTTACATCCTCATTATTTGATAGAGAAGCACACACATACCCTCACTAACATTGTAACATGGACAGAATCTGGTGCAAAAAAAACACATTGATTCACATCTGAGTAAAATTGGTACACTATTAAACATCAAACTGATTTTTGTCCAATGACAAAATCAACAAAATTGTCACTTTTGTGTTCATAAGAATTCAATTCATTTTAATACATTGTTCAGATATCTCTATTCTCATTCCCCAATTACAGCATCATATACAATTTCATTGGACCCCCACCATGCCATGTAGCTGCTAGGAACAAAAATCCTTCAGTGCAAGGAAGAAAACAAAACTAGTAACTGCTGGAAACCAATTACCCCATCTTACTGCATCAAATATCCCAGTGTCAGACAGATCAATGCAACCATACAAACATACAACAGAGGGAACCCCATATGAACTGTCTTCCCTCCAACTCTCCTCTTCATCAATGCCTGCAAAAACAATGACGAAGTTTGCGAAACTGATTACGACAAATTTGGGACATTTTGGCAAATGAGAAAATTGTCCACATAGATAGACTACTTGTCATAGTTTTACTTGTTCAGAGAACGGATAAAACAGCAACATATTTTGTTTCTAATAATACAAAAAAGGGATGTTTGAGGGTGGATCAATTGCATCATTTACAAAAACCACATGCATCTACCCTGCAATTAACTTTATGCAAATCCACACATATATGTGGATTGTCTCATCCTTCTTTGAAGTATAATTCTCAAGTAGATTTGGGGTGGAAGCAAGAAAGAAAACGAGCAGATGACCAACAAACAAAGGAGGGGGGGTGGGCGAAAACTGAAAAGATAGCTGTTGCACTGTTGCAGACCCAAGTCAATACCAGGATTGCATACTCAATTAACGTGTGGAAGATGCAAAAATATCGTATGCTAGAATGATCTTTTCAATAATGCACTAAAATGTTCGAAACCCATAATCCAGCCCATAACAGATTTTGGTACTTAAGAATACTAGCCTAGATTTATAGCTTTGTAACCATCTTGACATATTTGATCACCTAACATCCCAACCACATATTCTGGGATGTTGTAACAAGAAATCACATTCATTTGGAAAACATTTGATGCCAAAGAATATAAAATAATTCCTAAAAAGTAAGCTTAAAGTAATTGAACTCACTAGTTCTCGCTTGACCATTTCCTTCTCTTGCATCGCCTTGCTTCTCTCGTCTGTTAGCTTAGCAACAGTTTGCTCAGCCTGCAAACGAAGTTTATAAAAGCCATGATAGTGGTCCAATGCTCTTGCGAGGCATCTGATAAACAAGGATAAAGAGAATTACCTCAGCTAGATTTGACCCCAGAATATCTATTTTTGACTTCAGATCCTCGGACTGTTTCTTCAGTTCTTCCATCGCGTAATTAGGCGACTTAATCTCCTCCACTTTTTTGACTTCTCTGGTATCTACACTTTTTGTCGTTGTTAGCTCATGTGTACTCTCAGCCAGTGTTGTTTCTACTTCATTGGTGCATCTCAAGCCTTCAATGGGCATTGCATTTTTAAAACCTTCTGATTCCTACATTATCTCGCAATAGTACATCATAAATGAAATACTGTCAGCTCTTAAAAAGCATGACATATGGAGTTCACCATGACTGTGTGAGGAACCTGAAAGCATATAGACAACATAAAAGTGGCAGAAGCAACTAGCTATGTTATCTTTGTCATAGACACAAGCATATAAGATTTATACCTTATGAAATGGGGGAAGATTCTCCACTCCATCAGGTATCTTTTCTTTCTGAAAAGAATCGTTTGATGGATCTTGATTCACAGCTCCATTAGCAGGTACTAGAACAGGTGATTGAGGTGGGCAAACAAGAATCACTCTCAGCTTTCTCTCTTCGATTTGTCTGCCAGAATCTTTAGCAAACTATAGACATACTGTAAGAAAGCCCTCCTAAATTTCTAAAACCACGCAAGAAACCTCTCTTACCATGTCAGATGTAATGTCTTCTTCTGTACTTCCAAATGGAACAACAGTACCTTGGACCAAGAACTTGTCTTTGCATTGTATGTCAAGTGGACCAGCGCGTTGCACTTGCATAGTAACTGCATTCAATGAACGAGACTGCTTATAAGTAGATACAGCAAAGTAATGGTATGAAATGCTGTTTACAATTGGGAAGACAAGTAGACAGTAATAAATATCTGAAAGCAAAAGATATATATATAAAGGTGAATTACCATTGGTGAATACTACATTGGTTCAAGACCTAACCAAACTACGATAACATACGACTCTCACAAGGCTCTAATACAAAAGGAATCATATGCATCCACACCCTTTCTGATTGCAAAGAAGTTGGTTCAGCTAGACCCTAGATTAGATAACCTAAAGACCTTATCTAAACTTAATCTTGAGCTAGAAGCCATACATTTCTTCACGACCTTATCTAATATTAAGAACGATGAAGATCTAGATGAAAAATAGAAGTGGTCAATATTACTTTATCCCATGGTTCAAAATCACATTATTGTTCGCGATGGGGTAACGGTCATATCTCTCGCGAAAACGGACTGTTATGAGTTCCATGTATCGTGAATTTTTCGGAGGTATCCGCCATTTATCAGCTACTTCTCGGCATATTGGCCATGTAACGGCCTCATGATGGTCGTATCAATCATGTATTGAACACCCATTGACGTACCGAGATATTGTGTTTCGGTAACCTCAAAAATCGATAGATAACGGCTAATACGTAGCGGCCATTATTTGACACCATGCTTTATCCTCCTTGAGTTCTTGGAGTTCTCATATTTTTTTCTAATAAATATATTTACTAACAAAAAGAGACGTATTGAGTGCTACTTCTCTAACCTTCAATCTCTACCAGGAAATCATTATCCAAAAAGTTTTCATTACATAAGTCTACTCCTAATCATTTAAGCCCCTATGGTGCTCAAAGTGCTCAAATCACAAAAGAGGGAGCATTGTCAAACTCAAATTCACAACAAAGAGCACATCTTTCCAAGGAAATGGAAAGAATTACTACCGGTAAATTTCCAGCTTAATATGATGGGTTGGATCAAAATGACTCACTATTTTGTGCTTCCTATTTGTTGTAAAATGGCAGGCAACCAATGAAGATTCAATCAAAGGTCCAAGGGACAGCCTCTGTGTAAATGCAACGGTAGAGCACAGGGGTAATAGTATATGGTATGGAACAAGTATGCACTAGTGCATAATAATGTTGCTATTTGTATGCTTCTTTATTTGATATGTGTCATCCTTCATTTCTTCTTCTTATCACATTAAGCTAATATGCATTGAAGCAAAGTCAACTGGCAAATTAAGAAATTTTAGGCCTTTCTGGCCTTCATATTGTTATCCTCAACCACATCCATTGAGCTACTCTACTAGAAACAGGTACTGTATCATCAATCTATAACAAATATGTCTTCCTATGAAAGTGTCGTTCATGAAAATAGTTGTAGAAAGAAATGCTCCGACAAACAGAGGATTTGTAGGCACCATCAATAACTTAGTGTGAAAATATCAGGTTCTGAGCTGTCAAATATGAAAGATGTTAAGATAAGCCCATTCAAATGTGAGTAACGACCTGTGAAATCAGATGTTCCGTTTGGCTTAATGATGCCTACATTGGGACGCACGCAATACTTCTTGGGGGATGTGGTTTTCACCTGCCATTAACAACAATTAAGATTAGTGTAATAATTTTTATAAAATAAACACCTTTATCCCAATGATGTGATTTCCCTTTTTTAGATAAGAAAAACTGAGGTGATTTCCATGTAGGATTTCATTTGTTTTTGGTAGGTAGAATCATTAGCAGAAGACACAGCAATTGACACACGGAGCTAGAGCAGATTCTGCTTTCATTCTTGAAATACTGCACGAAAATATTATTAACTTCTTCTGTAGTACAACCAGTTGCCAGTTTGTGTATATATATATATATATATGTTTGTGTGTGTGTGTGTGTGTGTGTGTATACATATATATACATATATACCATCCATTTACATTGTCATTTGGGATTTGCCCGACCAATCCCAAGGGATGTGAAGTTAATAGCCCGAAAACCTCCAATGGTCCTACGGGGGCTTGAACTGGGGACTTTTAGAATAGATCTCAGATCTTTTATCCATTCAACTACCCACTCAGGTTTTCCATCTATCTATTGTTAATTGATTTAAAATAAAATATTCCAAAAATTCAACACACGTGAAATAAGCAAAGATGACTCCACCTTGAAAGCAATGTACTGATCAGATTTGTTGCCAAGTTGAATCGAGCATGAACTTTGCTTCTTTGCTTCAACTGAAGGCACAAAGAAATGATAAATGAAAACCTCCATAGTTTGAAGCAACATCAACAAACTACAAAAGTGAGATTGTAATTGTCTTTTGCAAAATAATAAAAAATATATATATATATGTTGAATGAACCTCTATGTTTTGAGACATTCAAGAAGTAATGAGCCCCAATCCAACGAACTCGAGAAGTAACTTTGGTACCATCTTTTACAAGATTAAGGAGCCATCAGCAAACATGAGTGACAAACTGACAATGTATATCTCTCAAACTCTATTTTGTAAACAGCATGTCTCTCCAAACATCCAATCCAACCCAGGAGCAGATAAACGGAATGTGCATACACAACTTTGTGGGGGAGGGTATGGAAGAGGTATAAATTGGAT
>BSSO01003544.1:0-16290 GCA_030267885.1 Mesembryanthemum crystallinum | reverse complement strand
GGTTGAGTGGGTTTAGTCGGTTCGAGTTTGAAATTGGGTTGAGAAATGATCAAAATTGATTTAGATGTTAGGTTCAAGTTGACCCATATTCACATTTCTAACAAAGTCCCTTTTTTTTCCTGACAATTTTTAACCAACAATCTTATAAAAATGAAATATCAAGGTTTTACCTTATTATAACTATTATGTATTAAATATAATATATTTTTGTTTATTGTTGCACTTATATTATACTCCTAGTTAGATAATTAATTAGCCTATATGACTATATCAATGTCAAGAGTGGATATATTCTGCAACTATTTCTAGTGAAAATGATGTTACACTATCAGAAAACATGTGATTTGCGACCAAATTGACAATAGACCTGCGAAATACTCCCTCCGGCTTGAAATCATCTTAACATTTTTCTTATTAAGCCGGCACATAATGAGCTTAACATTTCCTTATTAGGGTCTTTCTTTTTGTATAAAGTTACCAACATATCCCTCTACTCCTTTACATTGAAATTTGCAATTATTTGAAAAGCAAGTGGGTAAGGACAATCACTAAGGACTATATTGTCCAACATATATCTTCTTAAAACTAGTGCAAAAAGTAAATGTTAAGATGATTTCAAGCCGGAGGGAGTATATATTTTCAGAAAAGTTTTATCATATCATTTCAAACTTTGAGGTCAAACGAGTCAACCAATAAATAGGTTGGGTGTAATTTCACGAGTTAACCCGATTTTCAGCTTACAAAATATGTTATCAGTACTACTACTACAACAACCCAAAAAATAAAAAAAAATAAAAAATAAAAAAACGGATTAGAACATGTTTTAAACGCACTTTTAAATCAAAACTAAATTTGGAATTCGGTCATCTGAGCCATTTCAATTTCAGGGTAACGTTTCTTTTAACGCCTTCAAAGACTTTTAATTAGGAAATACGAGACATTAATACCTTCTTCCACAGAAACAAACAATACACAAGTCTCAGACGACTCTCTCTCTGTCTCTCTCTCAGTCTCTGTCTCTGACATTTCAGTTTCAGAGACTCTTTCTCCTGGAAATTGCGTAGACAAGCTTCTCTGTTATAAAGCTTTCTAACTTCCCCCTCGTTAACCCAAACATGACTCACTCAACTCTCAAAGTTTGATGATGACCATGATAATCAACCAAGGAGGCTTAAAAGTTATATAAAACCCAGGTATATATTTCCAATTTCCCTTCTTGTTCAATTTCAAATTTCATTTTTTGATCATACATGCCCTTTTTTTTTAATTGTCTAATTTAGTTGTATTCAACAAAAGCGTGTTCGATTGACTCCAATTCTTTAGTATTCTGGGCACAGTCGAAAACAGGGTATATGATTAAGCTTTGTGAAACGAAAAACAGAGGATTTTTTTTTTTTTTTCCTAAGGTTCCCTTGAAATATGATTCCTAAAGATTCTGCTTTTCAACTTTTTGGTTATTTGGGGTTTGATAAAAGGCTAATTAGAATCTTGTTAGCCCTGGGAAAAGGGTCAATTTTTTTACTGTATTAATTCCTTTTCATACCATTAACCGGAAAGTGAGTCATGTTCGTGTATTATGGGACAAACATGTTATTGTTCTTGCAATTGTTTCATGTAAGTTATGGATGGTATGTTGATGGCTAATCAAGTTTGATAATTGGTTATGTTGGACTTTGGTACCTAAATTGTGCGGTATGATCTCCCAATTATGCGAATTTTTATTGACCTATTTGTAAGCTGGATACACGAGATTGAATTACAGTGACATCAAACTGGTTGGATGATTGGAGTTACCGATTTCTCTTATGGTCGTATTGTATGTGCCACAATTCGTATTCACTTGTTCAAATTAATCTCATGAAGCATGAAGCATTTCCTAACAGATTAGGCGTATTGGTACTCATATTAGAGGTTGATATCCTTTAAATTTGTCAATTATCATAAGAAATTTCCACGTGATTTGAGTCCTTTTTGGTCAAAAGTATACTAATATCTGTTGATTTTAGTTTCAACTTTCGATTTCTAGAAGACTAATTCATGTTCATGTTTCGTTTCAGTTTGCAGACTGCAGATTTTGAAGGATCATTTTGGTTGTAATCAGATCAATATATAGGTATATTCAGTTTTCTGGTATGCCATCTATTCTGATGTACTCAGATATCTTCTGTCTCAAATACTTCAACTCACCCTTTATCTCTTAACTATTTTTCAGGAGGAAGTTGATTTTGAGCTTTGGTTGAGGCACATTTTGGAAGAGGAGTGCCATGAGCAATCTTAAGTTAGGGGTAGAAGTTACAGCAGCGCACGGCCTTGTTGCCAAGGACGGTGAAGGCTCGTCTAGTGCTTATGTAGAGCTGAACTTCGATGACCAGAGATTCCGTACAAGCACCAAAGAGAAGGACCTTAACCCCTTTTGGAACGAGACATTCTATTTCAACATATCCGATCCAAACAATCTCTCTAATCTCACTCTTGATGCCAATGTTTTTAGCTACAACAAATCCACCCAATCCAAGTCCTTCCTTGGTAAAGTCTGCCTTAATGGCTCATCATTTGTGCCTTACTCTGATGCTGCTGAATTCTACTACCCTTTAGAGAAGCGCAATGTTTTCTCACGCGTTAAAGGAGAGCTTGGCCTAAAAGTCTTCTTCACAGATGATCCCTCTATACAACTATCCAACCCAATTCCTGAAATGGAGACTAATTACCCACAGTACGATTCAGACTCACAGATTCATGAAGTCCGATCAGCTGATTTTGAAGCCCCGAGATCATCTTCCAAGGAAAAATCAGGGCGAAGACACACCTTTTGGCATCTTCCAAAGGAGGAAAGCAACAACCCAAAACCACAACCTCAAGTTTTATCCACAACATCAGCTTCTAAATCTAACTCACAGGGACCAAGAGGTATGCAGTTTGCGGGTCTTTCATCACAACCGGTTGACTACAAGCTTAGAGAACTGAGCCCTAATCTTGGTGGTGGACGCGTTGTTGGGGGGAGAGTTATTCGTGGTAACAACCGTGCTAGCACTTACGATCTTGTTGAGCAAATGCAGTTCCTTTTTGTTCGTGTGGTGAAAGCCCGCGATCTTCCTACCATGGATGTTACCGGAAGTCTTGATCCGTATGTAGAGGTCAAAGTCGGGAACTATAAAGGGGTGACAAGATACTTTGACAAGAAGAATAACCCTGAATGGAATGAGGTGTTCGCCTTCTCCAGGGAAAGGCTTCAGACTTCTGTTCTCGAGGTTCAGGTCAAAGATAAAGATCTGGTGAAGGACGACTTTGTTGGGATTGTTCGAGTTGATCTTCAAGAGGTTCCAACAAGGGTACCACCGGATAGTCCATTGGCCCCACAATGGTATTGGCTCGAAGACAAGAAAGGGGAGAAGATATCGAATGGGGAACTGATGCTTGCTGTCTGGTATGGTACACAAGCTGACGAGGCGTTTCCTGATGCCTGGCATTCTGATGCAATTACTCCTCCTGATATCTCTGCTTCCGCTTCTACTCACATCCGGTCAAAAGTCTACCATTCCCCGAGGTTATGGTATCTTCGTGTCAATGTGATCGAGGCTCAAGACTTGGTTACCTCTGACAAGGGCCGCTTCCCTGATGCCTATGTCAAGGCACAGCTCGGAACCCAGATTTTGAAGACGAAACCTGTTCAGACCCGGAATGGGAACCTGTTTTGGAACGAGGACTTGATGTTTGTTGCTGCTGAGCCTTTTGAGGAGCATTTGATCCTCACGGTGGAGGATCGAGTGGGTCCCAACAAGGAGGAGACCGTTAGCAAGGTTATTATCCCGTTGAGTACCATTCGCAAGCGCCCTGATGACAAGAACTTCCCAACTCAATGGATCAACCTTCAGAAACCTAGTGATGCTGAAGTTGGAGAGGAGAAGAAGGTCAAGTTTGCGAGTAAATTACATGTTCGTATGAGCCTTGATGGGGGTTACCATGTT
This sequence comes from Mesembryanthemum crystallinum, assembly GCA_030267885.1. Taxonomy (NCBI): domain Eukaryota; kingdom Viridiplantae; phylum Streptophyta; class Magnoliopsida; order Caryophyllales; family Aizoaceae; genus Mesembryanthemum; species Mesembryanthemum crystallinum. The sequence goes on along the minus strand of BSSO01003544.1, from coordinate 12,325 downwards.
CTCAATGAATCTACTTACTATAGTAGTGATCTCAGACCGAGCATGAAACAGTTGTGGAAATCATCTATAGGTGTACTTGAGCTTGGAATATTGAATGCTGGCGGGCTCCACCCTACGAAAACAAGAGAAGGGAAGGGCACAGCGGATACTTTCTGTGTGGCAAAGTACGGGCAGAAATGGGTTCGAACTAGGACAATCATTGATAGCCTGAGCCCGAAATACAATGAGCAATACACATGGGAAGTGTATGATCCTGCAACAGTTCTTACCATTGGTGTGTTTGACAATGGCCAACTCGTTGGCAACAATGACATGAAGATCGGCAAAGTGAGGATTCGACTTTCCACACTCGAAGCAGGTCGAGTCTACACTCACTCCTATCCCTTGTTGGTCCTACACCCGTCAGGTGTCAAGAAGATGGGTGAATTGCACTTGGCCATTCGTTTCTCATGCACGTCGATGACAAACTTGATGTTCTTGTACTCAAAACCGCTTCTTCCTAAGATGCATTACTCAAGACCGTTGTCACTTATGCAAACTAACGTTTTAAGAGCCAATGCAATCACATTGTTGACATCTAGGCTTAGTCGAGCTGAGCCCCCTCTCAAGAAGGAAGTGGTTGAGTACATGTGTGATGTTGACTCGCATTTCTGGAGCATGAGACGAAGCAAGGCCAACTTCTATCGCATAATCTCACTCCTCCAAGGACTCATCGCAGTTGCCAAGTGGTTTGGAGATGTTTGCAAGTGGAAAAACCCTGTCACAACAGTCTTAGTCCACTTGCTCTATGTGATGCTTGTTTGTTTCCCCGAGCTGATCCTTCCAACCGTGTTTCTCTACATGTTCTTGATCGGGTTATGGAACTACCGTTACAGACCACGCAACCCTCCTCACATGGACACAAGAATCTCCTATGCTGACACGATCAGTCCAGATGAGCTCGATGAGGAGTTCGACACATTTCCAACAACTAAGGGCGCAGGTGTGGTGAGAATGAGGTATGATAGGCTTAGGAGTATAAGTGCCAAGTTGCAGGCCGTGTTGGGCGACGTGGCGTCCCAGGGTGAGCGGGCTCAAGCGCTGCTGAGCTGGCGGGATCCACGTGCCACAACTATTTTTCTGGCGTTCTGCCTCGTGGCTGCAACTGTTCTGTATGTTACTCCTTTCCAAGTCATGGCTCTCTTTAGTGGTTTTTACGTGATGAGGCATCCTAAGTTTCGCGGTAAGTTGCCGGCTGAACCTGTCAATTTCTTCAGAAGATTACCAGCCAAGACAGATTGTTTGCTGTAAATAGTTACAATATATAAGGATGAGTCCTTTACTTTTGGTGGTGTGTACCTATAGGTAAATTTAAAGTGTATAAACCTCTCTTTTCTATTGCCCTTCTCCCTTGTGGAATTTGAGTAAAGATGTAAAATACTTGAAACACCTACAAATTTGTTTTCAATAATGAAAATATCCAACTTTCATTGCACTACATCGAACAAAACAGTATTCCAGTATTACAAAGCTGAGGATTTAAACAGATGTCATGAACAGAAAACAGATTGCTTGCTGTAAATAGACAGTTACGATGAGGTCCATAATTTTTGCTGGTTTGTACCTTTATTGGAAGATTTAAGTGTAAAACTTGTTCTCCCTTGTGGAATCTGATACGTAGTACATTTTTGTTACTATCAATATTGAAATACAAAACACAACATTGTTACAGTACTTTGACAGAGATATCAATAACAGAAGGCAGATAAATTTAAAAAGCAAATCATTTTGTGACGATTAAGCATCAGACCAGGTGATGTTGAGTTGGCCCCACTGACTCTGTGGGATCCCAAGGGCAATCCACACAGCCTTGGAAGCAGCAACAATGTTGTAACCACAAGGAGGGTGATAACCTTCCCCTGCATCACACCCCTTGGTCGAATCACACTCATCCACCACCTTGGCCGTCACAGTCTTCCCCCCGTTTCCACGTATCAAAACAGCCTTCCCGCACCAGGACCCGCCATTGTACCATCCAGTGGAGAGGGCTACGACAGGCATGCCATCTGAGGGGTAGCTGCCACAGCTGGGACGGTTCTGAAAGGTTCTGAGGGTGAGGATGGCTGCGGTTTGGGTGGTCACGACGGGGGAGCACTGGAAGGTGAAGTAAACCGTGTTTTGGACGCAGCAATTGGAGCTGCATTGACCCTGTGGAGGGCTTGTGCTCCTAAAGTACCCAGTTGGCCTGCAATTTTGCCCTTCAACTTGCAAACTGCATAATGTGAGTAACAGTAACACAAGACTTGAACACCATATGCTGAACTTGTTCATATTTCTCATGTTTTTGATGCTTTGATGCACAAGCAAATTAACTGGATGGAGTAGCTAAGGGAAAAGACAAGATATATATATATATATATATACTACTCCATAATATTACATCAAGTTTGGGTTGCTTGGTTTGTATTATGAATGAATGCAAGTTGAGTCAAATCTGGAGGGCTGTATCAAAATTCATAACATAGGCTAATGATATTGATGTAATGTAATGTGACCCAAGGGAGTTTCGGCCGTAGATCATGGCGGACTGACAAAGCGATCAACGGCCTCAAACTGAAGTTTTGGATTGTCCATTACTTGTATTAGTAAGCAAGTTTGCAGTTCAACTGCTTTATACGTCATTAATAATGATAATTAGCACTGACATTATTGGATCTTATCTGTCTTATGGTAGAAAAGTCAGCAATACACAGTTTGTAAATTTTAAGCTTAATGGGTTTCACTTAAATTTAATTGACCCATAAACAACTAAGCGGCAATGAGACCTAGATATGTTGCGTCATGTAAAATTAGGAATAGAATAAATACTCCATCAAGAAACCACAATTTCACTATCAAAATGTGCGGAATAATCAAACAAACCAAAAATAAATAAATAAAAAGGCTATATAGCTTTGGAAAATTCCCGACGCTGAAGAGAGAGATTGGACGCCATTTTTGTTTAGCAACGAAAAATTCTTCTTAATAACGCTGCTTACTCTGCAGATTATGTTAATAATTGTTACCCACTCTGGCTTTAGGGTGCGATTACCCTTTTTCTTACAGTATTTTTTTTCTTCTAAACTCCTTGACTGTGTTTCTAAATTTTTTTTTAAAAAAAAACACCCTTATTTTTAAAGGGTTTATGGGTGTTAATATTTTCCATTGCTTCCTTTCAAAATTAAAAAAAAAAAGAAGCAAATTTTCAATTTAGGTATTGGCGTTAGGCCGAATTGTATTTTGGGTACCCGTCTATTCAATACCTCATTTTAGGTACCTGAAAAATTAAAAGTTATCTCATTTTGGGTTATATCACTGACGGGGTTAAAATTTCCGTTAAATGCTGACGTGTGATTAAACCAAAAAAAAAAAAAACTTCTTGAAAAAATCCCAAAATTTCCCAAAGTTACCAAAAAAAAAAAAAAAGAAAAGAAAAGAAATCCCAAAACATATTAAATTGATTATGTAATTATTGAGAATTTTCTATTGTTTTTTTGAGATTTTTTTTCTTAATAATATGTCAACATTTAACAGAAATTTTAATTTGCTAGGTACCAATATAAAGCAGCAAGTTTTGATTATTATGAAAAAGAAATTATAAATTAAAAAAAAAAAAAAGAAGAAGAAGAAGAGATTAGCAACAACATTGAAGCTATTGCTCCACACACACACACATAAACAATATTGAAGCAATATTAACCAAAACATCACAAAATACAGGCACTACTTGAGTACCAAACAGCTGTGTTACATGGACTCAGGCTACAATTTTCGAGCATATATAGGTCCATTTCCATGAAACAAAGTAGCCATTGTTCCACAATTTCTGCATATCCAAAATCAACATCGTGCTTTATACTTGCAGCCTTCCAGATAGATATAAAAGGATCTTGAATGCTCAGTTCAGAACAAAATAAACATTGTTTTCCATTGCTGGTAAACGTTCCTTTCTTTGGATTGAGCTATTGCTAGTTAGATTAGACATTACAGTAGTATGTACTATCTATATATAGGCACTGAACAAGAGGAGATATTTACAAAAGATACCTTATCAGCGCATCAGATCAATGTCAACGTGGGAATTTCTCATGTCGACTGCCTGCGGCGGGCTAGCCCAGCCACCCATCGAGGTGTTCCTGAACAAGTTATGGCTTTGCTCATCACTTGGTGGAGCCAACATGGTACTGCCAACTGAAAAGTGTTGTGAATCACCATCACCTTCGGTTCCTTTGACAATCTTTGGCTTTGTCTTCAAAGTTGTCCATATAAAGCTTCCAACTATTACCTGAAATGCCAACCAAGTTTAACTTAATATTGAAAGAAAGGAAAAGAAGTACCAAACATATAGGACAGGGGAATTTAAATAATCTCTTAATAAAACTTAGCAAGAGATTGATACTTCTGCTAGAGCCTTAGAGGAAAAGCACAATAGTAAAGGGAATTAAACAACTTGATGATCATTTTCTAGAGCCGTATAAAAAAGGCGATTTAAAAAAATCCTTGGGGTGTGTTTATTTCAACTGAAACAAGATCAACTGAGCTGAACTAAATGTGTTAAACTGAATAGGCACCAAAGAATATGTGAGAGAAAAGTTAAGTTGTGATTGGGGCGTGCAGGCTATCCTAGTATCCCCTGTACTTGTGCAAACATACTGATATTTGTTCACTCCGAGTGGATGAATAAATAAAAGCTAATGTTTTTAGGAAAGGAAAATGAGCAATCATCTCTTCTATTTTTCTGTTTGATAGGGGAGAGAGAGAGTCACCTGAACAGGGCTGGCTGCTGTAAGCATTCCACCAACTCCCCCACCAATGACATGACCATCAGGACTGGCAAGCGAAATGCTGAGACCACCACTTCGGTTCCGGAAATTATCATCACCAACGAGCAAGAAAGAGCCTGACATGCATAGTATATCGAACCGCCCCTACAAACCAACATTGACAATCAGCAGAAGCAGACACCTAAGAAACAAAGGCAACAACTTAAGCAAGCCAAAGACAGTCCAATATAGGCACAGATCACAGATCACAGAAGAGTATGAGGGGGCAGGGGGGGAGTTAAAAAATTGTATAAATGATAATAATAATATTTAGGAATTTGGGATCTGCATGAAGACTTAAAGAGCCATTGGTCTCCATATTAAAAAGAGACAACACTTGTAATTTTCAGAAACAACATTTTTTTTTTTTCTATATATTGTAGTCAAGAGTTCAAGACCTCATATGTGACGGTGCCACCAGAAGTTGAGGGCTGGCGTAGGGTCGCTGTGGAAACGACACCATTAGCTGACAAGATACATATGGCTCTAGGCCCTTGTCGTGCAAACGCCAAAAGTTTTGCTGATATATCCTGTCCAGTTTGAAAAGAGAGTGAGATGACAACAGCATGAAATACACCCGGTAGAGTTCAAGTTTTTCACCAATGCTACAAAGAATCATCAATTTTCAGTTACAGCTGCACACTCATAAATGTTTATAATACAAAGACTGCACAAATTTCCTATCTATTAGAACACTTTTCAGTAAGTAAAATTGTACTCATTTCCCCAATGTTCATCAATGAGCCGAAGCTTTTGGTGGTAAAACAATTATGAGTTCATTCAACTGAAACGATTTGAAAGGGCACTGAATGAATAAAAATATGTAGGAGAAAAACTAAGTTGCAAAAGTGTACTAAACTTAAATTAATTGAATGCAGATCAGGTAAGTTGAAAACTTGAAATTAACACACCTAGCCTTCATAATCAGCTTAAGCTTTGAGAGGCTAGCTCTTCCAAACACTGCTTCATTTTATCAAATCAAGGTTCTTGTATTTTACAACTTTTCAAGGGAAAAAAGGGTGGGTTGGGGGAGGCAGTAAAGGATTCATTCATTCATAGATGATTTAACCAGTATTTATTAAATGAAGTTCCACTAAACATGCTACCACAACAACTATTGTTGAAGCAAAATTATGAACCACAATCTAGATGGTACATTAATGTATTATCAGAGCCAGTAAGTAACAAAGTTAATAAAGTAATTAAAGCCATACTTCCCCTGCTGAAACAGTGATGACATGAGGAGTAAAACCCACTCCAGTTGAACCAGAGACCAAGTCACCTAGCAGGAAAATGAAACAGTGACCACATATCAATACCATCTCAACATAGTTTTACGGATAAGCCAATGCCATCAGAGTGAATGTAAAGATATGATAAATATCTCCTATAGATGTGCTTCGAATACAGGACCTGCAATAGTTTTCTTGTCACAACACCAATTTGGGAAGAAAACACAAAAACTTCACATCAATATGTATCAAGGTGGCATGGAACAAGATGGACAAACCAAGTATTACGGTTAGAACCCTGGTCATAGAAGAACTATTGGAAATTCTTGAATCTCTTCTAAATCTAGGTGCCAGCTTGCTATCCTAACTACAATGTCAATCATTACACATTCTCTGTTACCTCTCTTCTATAAGTATTTCTAATTCTAATTTGTGCTTCATGTCCAACAGTGAAACATAGAATTTGAATGACAAGTCATGGATAGCTTATCTCCATGAACATTCCCAAGCATAATTTGAAACTCAAGTTGCTTCTAAAATTTGCAAGTTTCTATGCATCACAAAGACACCCAAAAAAAAAAAAAAAAATGTATGGAGCTTGATAAAACTGATAAGTGGCAATTCAAGTAATCGATTTAAAAAGTCAAAATCTTACCAAAAGGAGAAAAATATTGCTTCCTCCCACTACCAGGCGGCCGGCCTCTACCCCGCTTCTCAGTTGGGCTGTTCAGTCCTGGAGAAGTAGCTGAAGTGGACGAAATAGCCAATGAAACCTTCCCATCAGGTCCATATTTACGAGGCCTTCCTCTCTTCCTTCGCACAGGTGTCGAAGACATCTGCCCTGAGGCTGCACCTACACCAATACCATCAGATAGAACAGTTGAAGTGGTCTCTACTACTAATGCCGGTCCTGAAGAACTCCGGCCAATATACAAATGGAAAGGCATGCCAGGGTTAGACAATGGACGAACATCTTGTTGCTGTCCATGTAACTGATCAGCCATCCCTCTCTGCATATAAAAAGAAGGTGATCCTGACATTGGCATATGTTCCCTTCTCTCCATGCATTTAGTTCACAGCATCCAATCGAGGGGTGGCCTCTTAAACAACCTCAATCAAGAATCCCCTTGAACAGTCTTGTCTGAATCATTAAGGGCATACTTTCATCAATACAAATAAGTTTTTGTTTGTTTCCTGTTGTTGGCTTTTTCTTTTCTTGGGCAATTTCGAGCTAATAGAAAGTGATTCTGGGCTTTCTTTGGACAGCTTGAATCTGATGGGTTTTTCACAATTTAACCAAAATCCAACAGCTGCAGAGAGCAGATTAGGGAGACTTATGAGCCATGCATGGAACACTCAGTCNAAAATGAAGAAGAAAACTAGTAGTACATCATTCTTGCTCCAATTGCAAATATACATTATACATGCAACGATGCCAAGATGGAGATGACAAATTTTATAGACAGATAAATCATACTCCACTATTCTAGAATCTAGATAGTGTTTTCACCAAAAACAAAGAAAGTACTAGTAGTATATAAGAAAATCAAAATAAGCATGCAGCATTATCATAGTTGAAACTATGGAAGGAGTACTAAACAATGAAACATTGAAAACCTCAACAAAGACAGCCAAAGCAAAAGAGACGGAAAAAGTAAGGAAGTTTGCATTATTTAGTAGAAGTCAAATACAGTACCTTTTTAGTCCACAGAAAGAGAAAGATGAAGCCAAGTTGTGGTGGGTGAGGAATAAGTTATGAAAAAAAAAAAAAGGTCTGAAAGGGGTTACAGGGAGTTTGAAATGAGTCATCAATGGTGGGAGGAAGCCATTGATGACACCTCTTTCTGTCTCTCCCTATTCTTTTTCTTTTTCTTTCTCTTTCTCTCTCTCTGGGTAATTGAGCTTTCAAAGTTTAAGCGAGAGAGAGAGAGAGAGAGAAGAGAAGATGATTCAGAGAGGGAGAGAACAGAGAAGTGAGGTATTGACACTATCCAACAAATAACAAACAAAAATAAAAATTGTGGTAACAGCAACAACAGCAGAAATTAAAGGCTTTGGGTGTGGATAATGGATAGGTGATCCCCCACAAACACAATTACAAACACATTAGAGATTAGAGAGAGATAGAGATAGAGATAGAGATAGAGATAGAGAGTACCCCTTTTCGTCTCTCCCTTTATTTATTCCCCGTGTACCACAACAATCTCCATCATAGCCATAAGCCATAAGCCATAAGCCATAAGCCATAAGCCATAACCAAAAAGGAGACGTAAAACGCACACATTTAACTTTCACGAGTAAAATTTTTATTTTTATTTTATTTTGATTTGGTTGGTTTTGAAGACTCAACCCATTTTCCAATTACTCCATACGAAAATTGAAATTATACAAATACATACAATATACACCATACTCCATAAAACTAAAATCCTTCTCTCACCTATTATATGAATTACTTACCTCTTACCTTTCACTCTTGGTTCTCCATTTGGAGTGTGAGTTACAACTTACAACCCAAGCCCTCACAAGTCACAACCATCAAATTAGCCACACTCTATAGCCAACTCCTAACCAAATATGATAGTGATCAAGATAAAGTGCACGCGCACAAACACAAATTAAAAAGTCAACCTCCAAAAACAATAGTAAAAAAAAAGACTTGAGTCCCAACACCACAACCAAAATTTTATGAAAGTTTAGTCTCAAGTTATAGTTAACTTCCATATTGTAAGGGGTTGCTCAAAATTTGCGTTATTTGCCATAGCGAACTTTTTACCACTCATGCAATTTTTAGTGAATGTTGTTTTTCTTTTTTTCTTTTTTAAAAAAAAAACTAATTTCAACTTTTTTTTTTTCGTCCAAGGGAGGCACAAAGGCCAATACAATAAATTACATACAACAGGGGGAGAGATGAATCAAACCTGAACCGTGTACACAGGGCCTCAATCTTAACCGCTAGGCTAAGACCTCATTGATAGGCCAACGCTTTTTCTTCTTTAGTTTTGATCACAAGCAATTGAAATTTTCAAATCATTTATACCTTGTCAGTTGTCACCTACAATTATTTTATTTCAGCTACTACAATAAAAGCACTACACTAAGGAGGTTCAATTCTCATAGGGAACACTATATGAATATATTCGTATAATATCCAAATTCGTGCATTAAAAGGTGTCTTTTAACCTCGTCCAAGAAGATATAGATATATTTATAGTCTGTGACTAAGTGTTACATCGTGTCAAAAATCAGCCCATGGGTTATGTCCATATGAAACACTTGCTACGAAATAGTGTAGGGTTTTTGTTAAAAATTTTATGAAGATGGATGTTAGGCTTCACTTGGTGCAAGAAAATCCCAAATAGAGTTTTAGGCAATGTGTCAAGTCACGTGCAGACACCTGATCAATCCTCATTCCTGAGGATGTCCAAGGGATGTATGCCGGAGAATGTCAGCCAAGTCAAGTCCAGCACCGGAAAGCTCCATTGACATCCATCCTATTCCATTGCCTCAATAACAAGTGCTACATGACTTCTGAATGAGATAGAAATTGTAAATGCTGAGTGAGGACGGTTCGTGATATTCACAAGCATTGTAGTATATGCCCCGATTTCATGTCAGATCATACGTTGGGATTCAGCTTATAAATCCTAGTCGGTTTAGGATATCACAAATACATAAATTCTAATCGGCTATATGAACAAAAACACATAAACAAGGAGTAGTACTTCTCATTCTCATAATTGTTCAGTTTAAAAAGCTATCATATATAGAAGTGCCACTCTGACTGTTTGATTGAGCGCATAATATAAGAATAAGAATCGCATCCAAGTACATACTGTAATATATTTGGATTTTATGGAAATACAGTACCTAAATTTACCACAATTTGTTGGACAAAGCAAAAACCGAATAGTTAGCCTTAAGCAGCCCAACAGAAAATACGATGCGTATGCGAACCAGCAGCTATTGAGCAATGAATTGGATGTGCAAAGCAAACATACCCTGAACGAGCAACACTAGAGAGTATGAAATTACATACAACAACTTCTCTGAGACTGAGACTCTGAGTTTGTTTTTGCCTCATCTGTCTATCTATCTATCACAACTTGAAAGGGAACAAACTGGCAACAAACATATAATGTGCCATTTCTAAGGATTTAGATTGTTTAGAAATACTAAACCTTAATTAATTGAAATTGTCAAGTTCCATAGCCTGGGAAGCTTTAGCTTTTGCTGTTGCAGTCAATTTCGTCTTCAACTTTTTCTTTCCCACTTTGAATTTACTCGATTTCTTTCCCTTGTTATCGCCCCCATCAACCTTTTACATCAAATCCAAGAACTCAGTTCAGAACAATTAAATTACAAACAGATTACCATTAAAAGTTCACAAAGTTTTAAACTTTTAAAACAATAAGTTTAAAATTGATCCCAACTTACCTTCATTTTGTTCTTCTTGGCCTGAAGCTTCTGTTCCTTTTTGTCTTTCTCCGCCTTTTCTCCTGATAAATCAAAAACCAAAATTCATGACTAAGAATAGGAAATCAAGCATCCTAAATAGATACTAGAAAGAGAGAGAAAGAATGAAAGAGACTTCGCTTATCGAATTCGTGTTGTCTCTTCCGAGTCGCAAGATTGTTCTTCTTCGACATGTTTGGCGAGACTCTGCAGTTTCGGCTTTAGATCTTCTTCTTCTTCTTCTTCTTCAAATTAAAGAAGAACCCTAAACCCCCAATGCAATTATTTGGTGCCCTAATCAGTAATCCCAAAGCCCCTTAATAGTTATTGGATTGCGTCGGTGTTTAGACTTTAGACAGGCCCACTTACACTTCTCATCCACAATCCCACAGCACCAACAATCACCTTCGACGGCCCACTTGATGATATAGTGCTTTTTTTTTTTTTTTTTTCAATTTCTTTTTCGATAGTAGATATAAAAGTTTCTTTTTTTTTTTTTCTTTTTTTGGTGTCTGCAAGGAGGAACTTCCTAAGGCACGGCCTCGGGTATTCCACGAATAAATTCGTGTAGGTGCTCCCCAGGAGGCTCGAACCCGTGACTTGGTGTATAAGACAAAGCTTGTTTACCAGTGGGCCAACACCTCTTGGGTATATAAAAGTTTCTTTTTAATTGTGAAATAATAAATTTCTGTTCAAAAAAATACCTTTGTACAACTGTCTAACGGTTAGACAACCCAATTAAGGAGCTACTTTTCCCAATTTAGGAGTAACTTATAGTAACTTAAGGATAACTTTTCACAATTTAAGCAAATATTATTAAAATCCGCTAAGTTGTAAATACTCATCCCTAAGTCGCTAAAGTAGCCCATAAATTGCGAAAAGTCATAATTGAAATGGGTCATCTAATGATTAGATGGTTGTACGTAAGAATTTGCTGGAAAAAAAATAGAAAGAAATCTAGTACACATATTTAAAGTATTAATTACATTAGGTAGTTTCCATTAATTTCCCTATATACATTGGCTATGTTTTGCACAACCAGTAGATAAGATAGCTAAATAAGTTAGGGTTGTTCATTAAAAATTACCAATTCTGCATTTAGTTAAGTTTTGCCCAATATAATATGTTTTCCTACTTACTTTTGCTCTACTTATTTTTTTTTTTCCTCAATTTACTTTTGCTCTCATATATTACTATTATTCAATTCCAATCCAATTTGATTTCGTTTATTGTATTTTAATTGAAATAAATACACCCTTATAATATTAGTCGTACCTAAAGCCATGTGACAAGAGCATCATCATTTTGTTAAACACAAACACAATCCCAACAACTTTTAAAACCTGGAGAAAAGGTAATAGATGGCCAAAAATGCTAAAAAAAAAAAAAAAAAAAAAAGGCTAGTAAAAAGGTGAGTATTAGCCATTAGGTACTGAGAGATGCAAAGTAGTGATTCGAATCTTTTCAACTTTTTGAGTCTTTAGGGGTGTGTGTGGATTAATGATATAGAGTACTCACTAGCATTGAAGTACATACAATGGAGTACTATACAAGGCACGTGCGACTCCATAAACTCCTCCACATTTTTGCTCATTATTACTCCTACCTTGCTCAGCTCAGCTAGAGTAAATAACCTCCTTTTTTTTTTTTTTTTCCAATTTTGACCAATTGCTACAATTTCTGTCAAAATCCCAAGAAAAAGAAGAAGAAAGAGAATCTATATAATTAGTTTAAAACACAACAATTCAACCAGAGCTCGACACGTCAGCATGCTATGTCAGCGGTTAGTACCGCCAC
>BSSO01003543.1:0-16290 GCA_030267885.1 Mesembryanthemum crystallinum | reverse complement strand
ATTTGTGGTCAAAGTGTTGTCTTGAAAACCGCGCAAGTCAAACCATTAACATTATATTGAAACGGAGGGAGTATTTGTTTTACATTATGGCATACAGTAGATCTTATACACTGCCGACAAATATAATGATTTATGTATTTATAGCGGTTAAAAGTGTCACTTTTTTTTTTGTCCTTTTCATAAAGTATCACTTTTGAGTTTAAGAGTATAACTTCAGCCTAAAAGAATTCTTTATGGAGATGTTGGAGCATGGTTGTGCGCCAATTTAGTTTTGTGTGCAAGTCTTAAATATAATAGGCAATATCACTGGGCACTTTTGTGTTGAGCAATGCGAAGTTGTAAACCATACTTTTTCCAAAAAGAATGTTACTGAGCAATGCAATACGAGAAATCAATTGCTAAAAAACACAACCCCTACATAAATTTGCTTATAAAGTTTTCGCCTATGGAGTATGGAACTTAGTACAAGAATTGTCATAACTTGAGTAGCCTTAAATCTAAAGCACCGAAAAAAAGAATTGAAAAATGAAAAAAGAAAGAAACAGCTTGAACTCTAAGGTTTAAGAATTTAATTTGGTAGTCACATGCATAAATTTAGCTTTGAACTAAAATTTCTTACTCTTTCTTTTATTCCAATACAAAACATTCAGGAATGGATAAAGACATAAAGTACACATTCTACCACAATCTTTTAATCAGGAATTATTTTCTTTGTGTGTTTTATAGGACATTCGAATCAGTTATCTAATCTTAAAAGGCATTGTTTTATTTATCAATGAGTCAAAATTCTTTTTACTCATTGCTAGTAGATGCCATAAATGGATGATGAAAACAACTTATGCGGTTGGGAACATTGCTAAAGTGCCTTCATCAGTCATCATATCAATAAGTTCCATTCCATGTCGATGATTTTAGCTTACGATGCATGTATGTTTATATTCCTTGATATTGTGATCATTGAGAATATCTTTTTAAGGACGACACTTGAAAATAAGTTTGTCTTTTCTGTTGTTATCGTCTTCTTTTTTCTATTGTATTTTTTAGTCTGTCTCCTATATTAAGCACATTTCAGTTAATATTTTTTTTGCCCCAATACTACTTTTTTTGCCTCACTTTTCTCTCACCCCAGTCCTAGTTTTTTTTTTTTTTACCCTTGCTAGTTTGAATCAATCCGCTTTATCTCATATTTCGCCTCTTTTCTTTAAAGGGTAAAATAAGTTTGTTAATTGTCATGTAGTGGATTAAAGCTTGGAAAATAGTTGTCTATGGCAAGTATATTTTCTCCTCTACTCTTTTTCCACATTCTTTTTCCTTTATTTCCTTTCTCCATCAATCATAATTTACTTGCAAGAAATTATGCTATCCAAAAGCACTTGACAGAGAATTTATACAACATCGCATAGTGATGTCTTATCATAAAGACTGCTTGTCAACCTAGTATAACCTTATGTATTTATTACATTTAGTCCTGTCATGTTATTTTCTAAAGTTTTGTCGCTCATATACTGGTATACATAAGTTGTAATTAAATGTTAATATGACTACTTTGGTATTCTTGAATGGCCTACCAAGGGTGAGTACTATACAAGGCTTAAACCTCATAAAGATTTTGCAACAAATTAGAAAGTCAAAACAAATACTCTCTCCAGTCATTGTTCAAGGTGATATTTATTATTGGGTACAATATTTAGGGAGAAAAAGAAATAGTCAAATTAACCTTACTTTACTAGTGAGTGTAAAGGTGATAGTGACTTGTTAATGTTGAGAGAAAAAGTTAGGGAGATTTAGTACTTTTATTTGTGAACGTAGCAAAACGGAATGCGTATATTTCATTAATGAACGGAGGGAGTATTATTTACAATAAAGGTCATGTAGACCCCCAACGTTACAGTTTTCGGCTACACAGACCCCCGACGTTGAAAATGGGTCATATAAACCCCCCACGTTGAAAAATTTGGTCATGTTGACCACTTATGGCCGGAAAGTGCGTTCACACTCTTGAGATCTAATTTTCTAATTTTCTTTATTTATTTATTTATCTTTATTTCCCCTTACCCCTCTATTTTCAACATGTTGATAAGAGGAATGCTTGATCACATATTATTAGACTACAAAATAATTAATCATAATATTATTTTCATGGCTGATCTTCGATAATAAAAAAAATAACCTTTAGTATCTTATATTTGGAATTGCAGTAGGTGTTTTTTTTTTTTTTTGATATCTTACCATGTATTTACTTCCAAAAANAGCGGAAAAACAAAATGCCAAGTAGTTTCCAATCACTATATAAAATTGTTGAACAAATTTTTTATTTATTTTAGTACTAGTTTATTTTTTCTCTGAAGGGAAATATCAATTCATTAATTGAACGCACTTATAACAATATGTTAAGTTAGTTATATCAATTGATCGCACTTACAAAATTATACTAAGCTAGTTGTATCAAACAAAAAACTATTTATGTGCTAGTTATATTAATATTAAATGTAAATTTAAGCTAGATTCATTCTTTCTCACTTGCATAATCGGAGTGTGTAATAACCACTCTCCCATTTTTCTGGTTACCCAATGGTTTATATGGCCAAATTGACAACGTTGGGGGTTTATATGGCCAAGTTGGCAACGTTGGGGGTTTATATGGCCAAGTTGGCAACGTTGGGGGTTTATATGACCCATTCTCAACGTTGGGGTTTGTGTGGCAAAAACATATAACGTCAAGGGTTTATATGACCTTTGTTGTTTCTTTTCTTTTCTTTTCTTTTCATCTTGTGAACCAAAGCCTTTTGTTCATAAATCAAGGGTGGTTGACATGAAATTCTAATTTTGTACTACATCCGTTCACTAATGAAGATTACACGACACTATTCATCTCCCCACTTTGGAGGGATATAAAGTTACCCAAGTACCCTTAAAAAAGATAATTGTGACACTTTATACATGAAGAGTATACAAGTGGATATTTTTGTCAAATTTGGGGATTTTATTGTCCAAAAACATAAAGTGTAGCCTTGAGTTAAAAACGGCTCAAAAAATCAAGCGTAACCTTCATTAGTGAACGGAGGGAGTAACTCTTACTACTACTCTATCATCCATGTGAAGAAGTAACAAAAAATTGTAAATGTCTAAATCTAATCACATGATAAAGTACGTAATCACTCAATTTACAAAATTTCACTAATCACAACATACATCACACATTGGGTCGTGAACATAAGATCCCAAGTGGCCTACATCATAAGTATCGTGGATATATAAGCAAGACAAAGGAATAACATCCAAAGCATGAAATGCAAGAAATCATCCCAAAGGAGAGAGAGAGAGAGAGAGAGAGAGAGATACTTTGCCTTCTCTTGAGACCATACAAAACTTGCGTACCTTGCTAGCTAACATCATTACTTTATACAACTTGTATAAATAAATAAATTATTTATATATAGTAATAATTATAGAGTATTAAATAATTAATATTGTTAAACTGAAAAGTGATATTTATCTCAAATAAAAATGATACTTTTATACTGCAAGTAACAGAGTACTTTTGAACCAACAAGTGATACGTTTAAACAAAAAAAAAGGTACTTATAATAATAATTTACATAAATCACGCTATAAAACTACGAAAACCAACTATAATCAGTAATTTTACTCAATTTTTCGTAAAAGCTGCAAGTAACAGGATACTTTTCAACCAACAAGTAATATTTTAATATAAAAAAATACAGATATTTACTACTCCAATTTACATAAATCACTCTATAAAACTACCAATTACTAGACGAACTATGATCAGTAATTTTACTCAACTTTTTACCAAGAGGGTTTCTTGCACTTGATTCTAAACTCCACCAATTGAAAAAAGTTGGTAAAAAAAATGATCACAAGATGGTAAAATATGATCACAAGATATACCAATCTTTGGTTCTTAGAAACATACGTGCATATATATATATATATGCTAGTTTGACTCGTTACTAAACTTGAAATTGAGTGTACTCGTAATTAATTTCAACCCAACAATTAAGGAGGGTTTCGTGCTTTCTGCTTCATTAATTAACTACTCTTTTTCCATCATCTGTTTGATTACGTTGTTTCACAAAGTCATTATGCATGTACGACTACTATATATATTACCCATCAATCATTCTAAAATTGTGCATCAATTACACTTGTAAAGATCTTCTACTAGTATTTGATCATCGAGTTTGTTAACATTATTTGATTTATGAGCAATAATTTACTACTCTTTCTCACGATTTTTTTGATTTTTTTTAAGAAAGAGCCAACAACAATACAAAGTCAATGTTTTTTTTTTTTTTTTAAACGAGAAATTGTAGGATTGTATAAAAGTCATATACTTACTCTTTATTTTGTTTTTTTTTTTTTTTTTGTTTTTTTAGGTGCGAAGGAAGGCGAGTCTTAATTTTATTCATCCTAATAATTAAACAGGGCTTAGAAATGTCCATAAGATGATCATACAAAATATGAAAAATACCCGGGCGAGTGGCATTAAACTAAAATTAGTAAGCTAGTCTGTAGCATAAATTTTTTATTTTTTTTTATTTTAAGAGAAATATTCACACATGTGTGTCATATATTAATAAAATTAGAGTGAAAAGACTATGTACTGTAACATTTAAGTTCGTGGGTTACTCCATCTAACACCAATAGATTTTAGTATGGAACCCCGCTTGGACCTGTGTACACTATTCTTTCTACCGGCCTCTCTCGGCTCCTATACATATAAGCTTGGCGTAGTCCCATCGACCATTTAGTATGGCATCAAAGCAAATGAACATGAACTCTTTTATCTCTCTGTCCAAAACTAGTGTAGCAAAGTATAAGATGATGTAAATGTACTGTTCCATCTAATTTCTATCTTAACCCAACTTAAACAATAGGCTAGTAGCTCATAATTAAGTCATAAATGCATAATGATCCTATGCACTTATTGCATTCTACCAAATGTGGACTATTTAAATTAAACATCATGAGCTTAATTACTCATTTATCCCTATTTATCTAATAGAGGGTGGACTAGATCAGAGAAACCAGACCCGTTAAATATTTAATTAATACCCAAATTTCTATAAAATAAAATTCTTAATTAATATGTAACCATCCCCAAATTACGTATTTAAGTTATAAAACAAATCCCATATTTTATTTTATTTTGGAGATTTTTCTTTTTTTTTTTTTTTTTTTGTATAACAAAATGAAATACTACCAACAAAGAATATTATAATTAGCTTTCTCTCTCTAAAACCCCCGTCAGTCACTCTCTAGTCTCCTACGCCCCCTTGAATTCAACACTATTCTCTCTCTAAAACAGAGAAGCAACCCATGTTGCAGAGAAGAGGCAGAGAGAAAGAACCATAATTAAAGCCCTACTCTCTCTCTCTCTCTCTCTCTCTCTCATTCAACAATGTCTATATAACCAAACCCAATTCTCTTAACCAATCTGATTTTATTCCCAAATTCTTTGTTTTCCCAGTTGATTATTTTTTCAATTTTAGTGAAGAAGAAGAAGATGAAGAACAATGATGAACAAGCAAGGTCTCTGTTTGGGATATCATTAACAAGCAGACCCAAATGGCACCAATTTCTCATCTGCTCTTCTGGGTTTTTCTTCGGTTATCTTGTCAATGGCATCTGCGAGGTTCTTTTCTTCTCTCTGTCTTTTCTTTTCTGGGTTTCTTTGTCATTTTTTCTTCGAAATTTTCTGATAAATTTTGATCTGTAACGGCCTGACATTTGTGATTTATGTTGATCATTTTACCATGCATGCCCTCAATTTAAACCTTTTTTCCGTGTAATTACTGAAATCTTTAATAGTATTCAATTCAATAAGCATGATTAAAAACCAGGTTAGATATTTGAGCCTCTTTTAGGAAGCACTTTTTGGAATTGATTAGTAGCATATAGTACAAGAGATCATGCGTCAAAGTGTTTTAGGTCATGGGCAGATCGTCTCAATCACATTCTTTTAAAAATAATTCCGTTGGCTGACCCGATGCGAACAAGATTAGTCCGGACCTAATGGGTTTAAAGTTAACCTTACAGTTCAACCCCCCAAAAAAGTCACATTCTTTTGAGTATGGCCTTTTTTATTTTATTTTTTTACTTTTAAGTTCAACATAAGAAAACAAGTCATATTCTTTTTGGGTTTAAGCTGATATAAGTATTTGAATTTGTCATTTTTGGCTGATTTCAGGAATATGTATACAACCGGCTGCAATTTAGGTGAGTTATTATTAGTTTTTTTTCTCTATCTGGGTACTACTGTTTTGTCATTTTGTAGAGGTGGGTATTAATTGTTTCAGCTGAAATATTGGTGGGTGATTTTTATTATTATTTTTTTTTAAATTGATTTTATGTGATTTTCAGCTATGGTTGGTACTTCACATTTGTTCAAGGGTTTGTGTACCTAGCATTAATCTACTTGAATGGGTTCACTACTAAGCAAATGGTTAATCCATGGAAGACTTATGTCAAGCTATCTGCAGTGCTCATGGGTTCACATGGACTCACTAAAGGGTCCTTGGCTTTCCTTAATTACCCGGCGCAAATTATGTTCAAGTCCACTAAGGTAACACTACATTGCTTAATTACATGTGTACTGTGCAATAGGACCAAATTATATAAAATGGGTGTTTACTTGTCATCTTGTATGCTGTTATTTAATATTTCTCTTGCCATTAGCAAAATTGAGCTAATCTGAGGTGTAGTAGTTCGCAAAACTGAATTGGATGAATGAATGAACAATAACATGTGAAAGACAATATAAGTTGAATGCACCATGGTAACAACGAAAGTAACATGTGAAAGACAATGTAAGTTGAATGCACCATGGTAACAACGAAATGAGCAGGGCCTTGGTTTTCCATAGGGTTTTGGACTTGTTGGTAGGTTCATGTTCCTCATGTGTATGTTGCTTCCATTGGAACAGTATGAATATTTATGTGTTGCAGTTTGAATTCATTCCAACTTAGGATGTTTATGACTTTTTTATTTCCTTTGGGTTTCTTGGATGATATAAATGCCGAACTAAATGGGACGTTAGAGCGACTGTACACTTTATTCCAGATCATAATCATCTAAAGATGTACTCCATTCCTTGCATCCACAACATGTTAATGATCACGGATTTTGTTATTTTCCCGTAAACAGGTTTTGCCCGTGATGATAATGGGTGCGTTCATTCCAGGGCTAAGGAGAAAATACCCTGCTTATGAGTATCTTTCGGCAGTGCTTTTGGTGGTGGGTTTGATCCTTTTCACGTTGGCAGATGCCCAAACATCTCCAAATTTCAGCATGATTGGTGTTGTGATGATAACTGGTGCTCTAGTCATGGATTCCTTCCTTGGTAATTTGCAAGAGGCGATCTTTACCATGAATCCCGAAACCACTCAGGTCTTTTGCACATTCTATGCTTCTTTCTGAAGCTTTTTAAGTGTTGATGAGGAACATGTGATTCAAAATCCAGATTTTATGACCCTTTCTCAACTTTTATGCATAATAGATGGAGATGTTGTTCTGCTCAACAGTAGTCGGTTTGCCAATGTTGATCCCACCCATGATTCTGACAGGAGAATTGTTCAGAGCGTGGACATCGTGTTATCAGGTAGCATATCGATTTCATAAAGCTGGATTCTAGGCATATTCTACGTCTCTAGCAAATTTGCTTAACACATTTCTCTCTCTCTCTTTTGTTGCAGCATCCCTATGTGTATGGTGTGCTAATTTTTGAAGCCATGGCCACCTTTATTGGTCAAGTCTCTGTCTTGTCTCTCATTGCACTGTTTGGCGCTGCAACCACAGCCATGGTATGCCCATTTCCTCAGCTTTTCCCTTGGACTCTTATGTCTATAGATTAGCTGTTTAGAATCTCAAGTACATTGTTAACTTGTATATATTGTATTCCCCTCATTTCAACAGAAAGTACCCATTGCCATAACCTATGAGTGTTGAACACTTTAATAGACCATAAACATTAAAGTTAGAACTCCCTAACTATAGTCCGGTTTTTGTCACTGAACGCACACCCATACTCGATCCCTTTGATCCATGGACACACCATGGAGGAATACACGTGCATTTCCAACACATGCCAGAAATAGATGTCCTGTTTCATAGGCTTCATAGGACTTGGGCATGACAATTCCCATATTTCCCCGTTTTCACATTTCTGTTATCATTTCCAAGTGTCATAGCTTGATCAAACTTTGCAACTCCAAGTATTGTAGATTTATAATAGTCGAACGACCTAATACTGTAATTTTAGTATACATTCATACGCCCTTTGTCCGGTTTCAGTAGTCACATTGTTTTCAAATTTAAGAATTTAGCTTGTATATTTCACTTGTCTTGGAACACACAAGTATAATATTAGTACTACATTCTGAAATGTGACAAAAGTTTTATGACACAAGTAGTGGGTTTGGATTTGAATCTTTCCATTTGGTGTTTCAGGTGACAACAGCCAGAAAGGCAGTCACATTGCTGCTATCTTACCTGATCTTCACCAAGCCTTTAACAGAACAGCACGGAACAGGACTGATTTTGATAACCATGGGGATCATATTGAAACTTTTGCCTGATAACAACAAACAGCAGAACAGAAATTCGATCAAACCATCGACTCCAAACAATGGACAGTCTTCAACAGATGAAGAAATGAACCAATTGATAAACGAAGATGATCGAGATCGAGAAAAAAGGCCGTTAGTGTGAGAACAAAATCACTTCCAATATAGTAACCCATTTTTAGTTCTTGTTTGTCCATTGTGTTCTTTTAGAAGGATAGGTTTGTAGATGTTAGCCACCTCCAGAATTGAAGAGGAGAGAAAAAAGAAATTGGGTAGTTGAGTTATGAAAGCAAGTGCATAAAATAGAAAGAACTAGAATTTGTTCTCTTAGATATTGGAGAAGTTTAGAAAAAAAGAAAAGAAATCAATTTACTCTTTTGCTTTGATTAATTAACATATTGTGTCGTTTGCTCGTAATTGTTTGTAACTTCAGTGTAGAAGTTAGCTCAAATTCCTGAAAAATCTCCTACAAATCCGAATGTTTATCACTTTTTACTAACTTCTGCAACTCTTTTGGGTCTGGAATTGCTCAACTGCTCCTCTTTCGCAACGGAAAAAAAACAACTACCAGCTTCTGTAACAAAGTTGAGTTTTACAAGCAAAAAGGGTCGTATTTGAACACATATTTTGTTTTTGTTTTTTTTAATAATTTTGGTGCAAAGGGAGCCCAATTGTTTAGTTCTACTTCTCAAATCTTTATCAATTAGAGTAACTAACATCTTTAGAACATTGATTCTTTGAAGATAAAGCTACGGCTAAGTTTGGAAGTCAGTAAAACAAGAAGTAGAAACATTTGTAGCTATGAGATTTAGCTGTGACCTGTAACTATGAGATTTTAGTTTCAGCTTTTGGGTGAAAGCTTACTTTGATAGCGTTCACAAAAAGAACTTTTGACCCCATCTCAAAAACTCCAAAAGATGCTTGCCAACACACACTAGGTTTTGCTGAAAATTGAAAGCTATTATTGTAGTTTCATATGATTAGTTGTAGCGTTGTAGCTATAGCTAAAAATCTAGAATATTTGACAAATTGTTTGATAGTTGGCAGTTGAAAAAACTAGTTACTAACATAAAACTTGTACTCCCTCCGTTTTTTTTATATGACGTTTTAGATTTACGTGTCCAAATTTGACTATTAAATTGTGAAAAATTTACTTTGATTCACAATATAAAAAAATATTGGTTGGATTGGTATCGAAAAGTATTTTCATAATATGTACTTTTTTATAATTTTTGGATATATATTTTTAGAGATATTGGAGGTCAAAGTTCGACCTCGAAAAGCGAAAACGACAAATATAAAAAAACAGAGGGAGTAACTTTTATCATTAAAAGGTTAGTTTTTTTTCGTCTATCATACCCTAATCCCCCAAATGTACATATATGAGTAAGGTTTTCCAAAATATTATACGCTAAGGGCATATATAATGTGAATAAGAAGTCAACTGAATCAAATATTGAAAAATTAGGTCTTACTATATAGATTTAAAATTGGACATAACTAGTATTCATATGAACTAGGCCGAGTTATAGGTGGTCGCCTCCTCTCCTCTTTTTGATGACGAAAAAAAAAAAAAAAAAAAAACTAGTATTCATATGAGTTTAGACATCTCAAACTAGTAATTGTGATTATTATTTTCCTAACATAAGAAGTATCCATTATCAAAAAAAAAAAAAAAAAGTATCATGTCCAATAAGTTTAATGTATATGCCTTTCCTCTGAAAACAAAATATAGTACTACTCCACTGAAAAAAAAAAAAAATCAATAAGGAGTAACAAACAAGCCCTTAGATGCCCTTAGTAGTTTCGAGTATCACTACCAATAACTTTAGTTTCAATTGTTAAATTCCTCCCTGCTTTTCCCCTAAAAACAAAACATATCACTAAAAAACTAAAAAATCAATAGTACATTAATAGCAAACAAGCCCTTAGTTGTCACATAAAATTATTAGAAAAATCTGAAAAAAAATAAAAATAAAACTTAGAATGAAAGAAGCAAAGATGAATTTGTGGCTAAAATAAAGGACACAACTTTTGACAGTTTAAAAAGAAGACCAAGCAGTGGAGCAGCAAGAGGTAGACACGTCTCAGATTCTCACCACCTCCTTACATGCATTTTGACACCTCTGCATTTTTTGCATCATCGATATTCGTCTCCCTTCGCTTTTCACCCACTTTTTAATCACAAAACTCCAAAATCCTGCCTTGTGTAAACCCAGAATCAGCAACAAAAACACAACAGTGAAACTGAAAAACCCAAAACAACAAACCATAAACCACAAGCAGAGTAAAAACTCTGAATGTTGCACAGAAACAAAAACACATAAGAAAACAAAAGGGCTAACAACATAAGTGAGGTAACAAATCAGAGAATAGCAATCAAAATGCCTGCAAATGTTGGTAACACAACTGGTGTTGACAACACACGGTTGCTCAACCCAGAGATTGATGAAGAGAACCTGATGTTTAGAAGGAGGAGAGCAGAAGAAGATGAGGAGAGAGGAAGAAACAATAATGGTGATGATGAGAGGCCAAAGCCTAAAAGCCCAGCATGGAAAGGGGAGTATGCAAGGAGCATTGTGTATGGTGGGTTGGATGCCATTGTCACCTGTTTCTCTCTCATCTCCTCCATCTCTGCAGGCCGGTTGTCGTCGGTCGACGTTCTCGTGCTGGGGTTCGCGAACCTCGTCGCTGATGGCATTTCTATGGGGTTTGGGGATTATGTGAGTAGTTCTACTGAGAAGAATATGGCCGTTATGGAGAGAGATGTTACTCAATGGGAGGTTGATCATAATGGCGGATCGGAGATGGTGCACTTGATCCAACGGTACCAGGCGCTTGGTATGGATGCCCAGGATGCCGCCACGGTAACTTTAAACAATCTTTCCTTTTTTTCTCTCTCAAGTTTCTTTTCATTTATTGGAATTAGTAGTCATATTGCTAGTTCTAATTAGACAAGGAAATTCTTTAGTATGTAATTATTATTAACAAGTTTTTCATGTTGGGAAATTCATTGCATCTCTCATGTAACTCCTACAATAGCAATGCTCAATTCATTTCAATAATGAACTTTTCCTTTATGTGATCAGGTTGTGAACATATTTTCGAAGTACAAGCACATAATGGTGGAAGAGCAAATGACGGGTCAAAAGGGGATACTACCTCCGGACCAGGAGGAGCAGCCATGGAAGAGCGGCCTAGTCACCTTCACAGCCTTCCTAATCTTCGGAAGCGCCCCGCTTCTCTCCTTCATCATCCTCATCCCCTTCACCGACAACGATACCATCAAATTTGCAGGGGCGTGCGTCCTTTCGGCCTTCGCCCTCATTCTACTGGGGCTTGCAAAGGCAAAGATCTCCGGCGAGAATTATTGGTTGTCTAGTTTGATGACCCTGTTCAATGGTGTCATTGCTGCTGCTGTTGCCTATTCTATTGGGTGGACACTCAGAAATGTGGCTGGCCTAGATGATGCCTAAGATCATACACCCTAATGGCGCTAACATTTCGCTCCTATAGGATACTGATGACATTGATTAGTAACACTTGTGTTCAGTTAGTATCCATTGAGTTGCATTTGTCTTGAATTTTGGTTCGGTTATAAAATGTTTGTGCAGCTTCAAATAGCTGACATGGTTAGATCATGTTCTTTGTTCCCAGTTCCTAACTTGCTATCCTATGTAAGAAATTCAGCTCAGGAGTTGGCTATAAGCATGCCTTTCAGATGAATTCAAGCTCAGAAATAGATTTACTTTCACCCTCTATTGTGTTCATAATTAAATATTTCACATTTCTCTCAAAGTGGGAGGTCTTGGTTCCAACGGGATAAATTATTTTTTACGGATTTTTATTTATCTCGTTTGGGGCACACCTGATGTGGACAAACTACATCCTCCATTGTAATGATACGTATCATTACTCGATGGGCTTTTGCCAAAGGACTCGTAGCAAACGAGTGGGAGATTGTTGTTTGATACTATATGGAAATTAGAAATTCCTGTAGCAAGTAGCATCGGTTATGCAGTTGCATATGTTAGTGATCAATTATCAAATATCCCCTTGTTGCTTCCATTTTGAAATATTCTGAGTTCCATATTATGTGGGAGGATCACAAAGGCATGTATAATAATACATGAAGAAACATAAATCTAAAATAACACATTCCTCTCAAAAAGACTAGCTACCATTATACGTTCTTTTGGAATTTTGCAGGATAAGAATTATCATTCGATCTAGTAGATCATATAACTAGCATAGTAGAAGTATACAAAGATTTCCTATCACCAAGTATTGGGAACTTCATAATCATATGAAAAGAAAAATGATAACAACGTTCAGCTCCTCAAATAGAGAATCTTCATATATAATACAGGATAAGAGGAAGACCAAGTAAATGAACCTAAATGCAGCTATAGAGGAAAACCAGAAAACCTGAGCGACACAAGCGTTTAAATTTCAAATGGATCATATGCAGTGCAATTTTGACGTGTAAGACAGAGAATTTGAAATGGAAAAGGGCGAACTTACTTGGCTATACGAGAGAGAACAGGATGACTCACACGGCAGTTTTCAAGTTGCCTAGGGACAGTCTACAGAAGTTTCAGTGCGTCCGATTTCAAGTTGCCTAGGGACAGAAGTTTCAGTTCTCTTCCCTCAAGCACAGTTCCAAAGCATATTCTACCTCCCGCTTGAACAGTTGGGTTAGCTTCTTTTGCCCTCGTCGATAAACTATGCTTGACCATCTATTTTTGCTCATCACTTCATCTCGAGCTGGATCTTTGTCCGCACTGAAAATGCAAAATGACTAGTATCATATCATCATCCACAGGATAATACTAGAACCCTTCACCAAAGGGTACATCCTTGAGAGTTACTGGTAAGAGAGTGGTTGATGAAAGACATTGAAGAAACACAGAGATGTGTAGGTAATCCAATGCCTAGTAAGTTTGCGCTATGGCATAAAGACTTGCATGTAGAAAGAAACCACAGGAGATTGCTAATGCAGGACCCCACTAAAACAAGCAATTGATAATCACTTGATAAATTGTTGACTACGTAGTCTAGATTTGCATCTTTAACTACAAGTCTGAGATCAGGAGAGTACCTTCTGGAGCATGCAGGACTACCAATGACACAAGCTTTCTCAAGCAGTTTGGTGTCAGATTCTTCTGTACCAGAGCCCTCTTCAAGATTCATCATCCTGGCATAGTAACATCTCAATAAATGAATAAACATAGGCCACAAGATGCAGTTCAGGTGCTAAATGTGAGATTTTCAGCATACAACTTGCTCCAGTTAAAACTACAAAGTTATCCAACTGCCAAACATGACGAGAAGGAAACCAACTTCACACTAGGTATATTATTTTTCTAATTTGGATGTAGTAAACATAATTACTTCTGCAAACGAAATCCAGAAAAATCCGCTCTCTAATTTCCTTTTGTGTGCTGATTGTGAAAATGTGAAAATCTTATTTTTCCAGTTCCAGCATGCAACTGGGGGGCCAGGGGAGGCACATAAATATAGTAAACATAAGATCATTCTCAGATGTGGATGCAGAATCGTGGAGTATGTCGAAGTTTACTTAGTATTTAGCAGATCAAGCAGAAGCTGCAGAGCTCCAGAATCCCCGCAAGCCTCCCATACTGCTGCTTGAACTTCTGCGTCTGATGGCTCCTTCTCCTCACTTGCAACAAGCTGTATAGATAAAACGATCAAAAGTGTAAATACTAGTGCAAGATTGTAGATTTGCAGCTCAAATTTGAACTGTTTGTGAGGATGGATTAAATGAAGATACTAGAATAATAAGCAGCGGCATAAAGAAGCATTAAACAAGTTGAGGACCTTCGGAGCAGAGTGCTCGTGGTTCCTCGAGTAGGAGAAAAGATCATCTAAATATTGTTCCCTTAGACAGGTCATAGAGATAGACAATCATGGTATATTAATTTAATTCAATGTTGATAGATGTGAAGAGAACAAGATAAGTTTCAGGAGCCAACAGATGGCCGCAATATTTTATGTCAAAACGAAGACCCTGCTCAACTTTTTTTAAGAGTTACTTCAACTAAAGAGAAGGAAAGCTGGATTCTGACATCTCAAAATGTTCACATTGTCTTATGTGTTCTTTATAACACATTTTGGTAGTTGATCAAATTAAAGCAAGAATTCACGAGCAACATTTTTTTTTAATTGATTACTATTGTATTTAACTAGAACAGAAGAATTCTCAGGAAAATGTTTGCAACAGCACAACTTAACCTCTTCAAGCAATGATTGAACTCTGAAAAGCTCATTTTCTTGCATGGCAATAGTCCGTAACGAAGTCATAAAGTCTTCAGGAACAACCAACTTATTTACGTATGAAGGTATCTTCCGCTGACCACTCCAACTATAATTGCAGACCTTATCGGGGATGCGTGTCTGATCACTTCTATTTCCTGACATTGATTGAGGGAAAAAACCATGATCCAACAAGCTTCTGGGTAGCAGACACCTCAATTCTGCCTTCTGTGGGATCAATGTTTTATTAGCAAATTGCATAGAGACAATCATTTGGTATGTAATTGTATGAGCATTGTAGTCACCATCAGAATAGAAAAAGAAAAGAAGAAGAAAAGGCACTGATCTTGGGAAGACAAATATCCAACCTGTGCTTGGAGAAGTTGCATTTTGGAATCCGAAAAAGGAATATTTTGAAAGGCCTCTGCTGGATAATGAACCTGTAAGGTACACTTCTGCATATTCAGCTACTAATTACGTAGCTATCACAATCAATTTGCAGGTACAGCCAGGATAAGAATAAAATGGCATGCTGAAGAAGTTTGCAACAGTTAGCAGCTACAGCTAGCTATAGAGAAGATAGTATTAGCAACAAAACAAACTAAGAAATAATTTAAGAAACTGAACTACCATCAGATAATCATCTGGATTATCTTCAATAACAAATCCGTAGAGGTAAAGCAGCTCCTGCATATGCATACCAAATTGGATGTCAGATATTGTCAATTGAGGGAAGTCCTTTGAGCTGGCATATGTATATCAAAAGAAGGTTTATCCAAAACTTTGTGTTCTCTCCCAGAGAACATAGCCAAAGCTTTTCCTTAGTAGATGACCAGCATGAGAACACTGAATTCCAAAACGCAAATCCAGATTATATACCTTCATGCTGGTCAAATGTGAAAAAGGCTGCTATCTCTTTGTCAGCACTGACCAGGGTTTCACACAAGCATTTTCTGGTGGATGAAAATGTCTAAACAGTTACCTCATTTCCTTTGTTACCATAGCTAATAGCTATCTCTTTATCAGATTCTGTTAGGTCTTGATTCACTAAGCAGAAAGTGAACAATGAATCAGATATGCAAATTAAACTAAGAAAGAAAGAGAAGTGACGAAAACATAGTCATGAAATTTTACTATCATCTACAGTTTCAATCCTTTTTATGAGATCATAATGCTTTCTATTGAAAAAAGCAGTCACAGGAGAACCAACCTACCAGATAAAAGATACATAGAGAAAGGCATTCCAGTGGCAGATCCAGTTTTATCAACTTCCCATGTTGCCGCAGCTTTTATATCTGAATGACAAAATCTCTGCATCAGGTGGAATTCAATCATACCCAGCACAAAATGAACCGGCAAGTTATATTAATATATCTTGTTCTATAAGATTCTCTCTCTTATCTTATTTTTCTTTCTTTTCTTTCTT
>BSSO01003542.1:0-16297 GCA_030267885.1 Mesembryanthemum crystallinum | reverse complement strand
GCATATTGCACTTCCTAGGAAGTTCTACTTCCCATGTTTTGCCAATACAACCAAACAAGCACTCAAAGTGTTACAAGGGCTTATGTGAGTTGGAAGAAGAGTCTCTCACGCGCGCCGCCGCCGCTGTCCGGTTCGGGTTCGTGGCACGTGCGCGGTGGGGTGGGGCTCGTTTTTGCACCTGGTCAAAATAATTTTTCAAACGTTTAAATTATTTCAGTTACAAAATTGATATTACTCCCAGATTTTTGATTAAAGGCTTATTAATTGGGCAGTTACTAAACGTTTTGATTGCTACTTTAATTTCGTAATTATTTGGGCAGTTACTAAACGTTTGATTACTGCTTTAATTTCGTAATTAATTGGGCAGTTACTAAACGTTTTTGGCCCTATTTATCTCCTGCTTTCCTTCTTCCTTTTTCCGAAAAAAAAAAAACCAATTTATATATTCCATTGTTACTGTTCTCCAAATCCTTCTGAGCAATCTTGAGCAATTCTAACTCTCTTATCCGAGTGCACGGATCGGAGAGCGTTGTGTTAACCTTGGGGGGCGACGCCTTTTCAAGACTGCACTAGTCTAGGCGAATTCGCTTCTAACGCAGTGGTTCTCACCATGACACAGTTACTTTACGTTTGTTGTTCTTGATTAACAGGTCCTATTTCCAACATATATGACCTTCTTCTATAAAAGGGACAATCCAATGTCTAATGTTATCACCACAAACACTAAAATCTACTTGAATATTTGGTTTCAAGAGTGTTTCAATTCATTCAATTCTAAGTATGGGTGTAACTGGGAAGCTAGAGGTAGAAGTTGACATAAAGACTTGTGGAGATTTATTTCATGAGCCATTTGGCAAAAAACCTCATCATATCCCCAATATCACCCCTTCCAAAATTCATGGTTGTGATGTGCATGAGGGTGAATTTGGCAAGCCTGGTTCAATCATTAACTGGGATTATACAATTGGTAAGTATGCTAATCTCATCACTAAACTCAGTAGCATCTAACATACCCATAGTTTTATGTCATGCTTTATGTCCCTTCAAATACCCATAATTTTGTCATGGCATGCAATTAGTCAAGAAATCATTTTTAATGGTTATTTTGAATTCCATTATAATATTTTATCAATATTTGTCTTATAAAGGTTCCATGCAATAGTACACAGACGAAAACTAACACCAATATAAGCCATAGGTTTGTGCTTTTTTAGGTGAACAAACGACAATATATGTAACCATCTTTACTAATAATACAATAATCAATAACTCTCGTGTCAGGCGGCTTGATATATCAGGCGAGTATTGACAAACGAAAAGTGGTACTGATTAGTATTGGAGTGATACTGATTGAGAAAAAAGGTAATACTAGTTTTTGGGTCGTCAGTATAAATTTTTGACTTACCAATACCATTTTACAGGCCAACAGTACTATCCGCCTGATATATCAAACCGCCTAATATGATAATTTGTGTACAATAATAATTCTTTGTTAGGTGTACTAATAAATTATTAATCTAGGAGTGAAAAGTTCTTTTTCCCCCTTCCAAGTCAGAAGAAAGTTCCTTCATTTTTTGTTAAGGATAACGCCAATTGGCCTATTAAGGGGCTTAACGCCCTACGAATGAATTCGTGTAGGCACTTTCTAAGATGATACTTGAACCCTGTACCTTGTATTCAAGTTGTTTATAAGATGTTTACCTGCAGTAATAGAATTTTTTTAACTATAAATAATAATTATAAAAAATTTTACTCTGTGGGTTGTATTATTTTGTGGATGCTCTTAATTGGGCACATAACGATTTACCTAATTTTAAGCCGACATGATAAGGTTTTGGCCTAGTGGTTAAGGCTGAGTACCTGAGGTCATGTATATGTTAAGTCTCAGGTTTGATTCCCCCTTTCCTATTATATGTAAATTTCTTATACGGCCTCTATGCCTCTCTTGGAAAAAAAAAAAATACATATTTTTAATTTGTTAAAGGG
The DNA here is from genome assembly GCA_030267885.1 of Mesembryanthemum crystallinum. Classification (NCBI taxonomy): domain Eukaryota; kingdom Viridiplantae; phylum Streptophyta; class Magnoliopsida; order Caryophyllales; family Aizoaceae; genus Mesembryanthemum; species Mesembryanthemum crystallinum. Next base: position 14,311 of record BSSO01003542.1, on the reverse strand, counting down.
TGCGTATTAAAATCTTTTTTTTAATTACTTTGTGTAGTTACCTAAAAAGAAAAAAAACAACAAAATTGGTTAGGTGGCCACAAGAATTAAATTATTCCTCCTGTTAAGAAAAATAATCTAAAACAGTACAACAAATGAAATCTGTCCTAACTACTAGAGGGCATTATATTGGGTAACCTATTGGATGCACCTAATTAACCAGTTGTCAAAAGAATTTGTGATGTTTAAAACCATTTTCTAAACATAAGCCATGCATATATAATTCTAACTTCCAAGACCTATTTTAAAATGGTTTATTGGGTGTATATGTGCTCATTTTAATTGAAACGACTTCAATTGAACTAAATTGAATATAACATAACTAAATAGGCACTGAATGAATAGTAATATGTGAGAGAAAAAGTAAGTTGTACAACTGAAGTGAATTGAACTAAACTAAACTAACTGAATATATAAGCACTGAATGAATAGTAATATGTGAGAGAAAAAGTAAGTTAGTTGTACAACTGAAGTGAATTGAACTAAACTAAACTGATTACAAATTGATCGAGTAAGTTGAAATATAACACATTGTACTTGGCTTACTCAACTTTCTAAATATATACATGGAAATTTGTTCTAATTATGTCTATTTGTTTGTATTGAGTTAAGATGGGGAAAGATGTGTTGCGAAAGAAAAGGTAGAAGAGATAGACGAAGAGAAAAGGTACATCAAGTTCAAAATCATTGAAGGGGACCTGCTGAATGAGTTCAGGAGTATAACAATAGCTGTTCAAGTGATTTCAAAGGGTGAAATTACTGGAGTTAAGTGGATTGCTGAGTTTGAGAAGATTGTCGATGATGGACCATACCCTACTAAAATTCTTGATTTTGCCACTGCAATCACCAAAGATATTGAGGCTCACCATCTTGTGGCACACTAGCTAGGGAATTGAGGATGAACAATAATAACTGATGTATGGTGGAAGTGAATTAAAGTGCTTCTTGTTTAATTTCGATTCTTTACGTTGTGTAATATTTGGGTAATATGTTTGATTATGGAGTGCTGTTGAAGTAGCTAGGATCTATACAGCTAATGTTATGATCTGTATTATTTCATGCAACGTAAGCTAATTAAGTGGCTTATTAGGTGAGTGGAGTATGGCCTGTAATTGTATTATGTATGAATAACGTGGTCATGTGTTTGGAATCCAAATGCATTATTGCAAATGTGAGTGAATCAAGTTCCTTGTGTTTTGTTATGTATTTACTTCAATTCGTATCATATGAATGCTTTAAATTGATCTTTAACTCCCATTATTTAAAAAGGTAGTTGTGTTTCGTCATTAAATTGTTTTTTGTATTGTGCGACATAAATCTGATGGGGAGACAGCTAGTAATCACAGAGGGTATGTGATATATTTATCAAATTAGAGTCGGGAAAAGTGAATATGAAACGAGTTAATAAAATGAGTCAAAAATAGAATTTGGAAATAATGTCGTTGTTGGGTTAAATCCACGCTCAATATAAACATAGCAAGTAAGCAAGTCAAGCAAGTGACAGGCAAAAGCAAGCGACGAGCAAAAGCGAAGCAAGGAAAGCGAGCATTGAAGTAAAAGTGCAGGAAGTTGCACGGCTGTACAAATAGAGCATGATCACGCAACATGGTGTGGCAACAAGTGAGAAGCAATTTGACCATGGTGCACAACCATGTACAAATATGCACGGCCATGCAATCCTGCGAGAAGAAGAAAGTGTCTTCTACCGAAGCATTAAGCGAGTTAGATTGTTTGACGACTAGTCTTAATAAATTATTACTCCCTCCGTCCCTAATTAAAAGTGTCGCTTCGTAATCCGCAACTCACATTGAGTTAGAGGTTTAGGAAGTTGCAAAGTTGTGAAAGTATAAAATCTTTAGATATTATTTTGTTAAGTTGCCTAATTGTATCAAGAATGTAAATGTTGAGTTGTAATACGATTCCTAACTGTGTTAGATTTCCTAATATCTAGTAGTTGGGACCTATAAATATATATAGGTCCTTAAGGAAGGTGTCAGTGTCGTGTTCGGAAGGTTCTCGTCACCACCAAAGCATGCATCGATTGTTTGGGATGTTCTCACACCATTGTGTCCGTCCATCAAAGTCTAGTGTTAAGTATTAAGCATTGTTAAGCAAATAGTTAAGCAAAGTTAAGCTCGTGATTTTACCCTCAAGTTCAAGGAGGGGTTTTCCACGTAAGTAACTTGTATTATTGAATTCTTGTGTATGTCTGGTATTGTTGTGCTTCCGTATGCGTAGTGTTGAAGCGGGGTTTAAGCTGAATAACACCAATAAGTGGAGTCAGAGTGGTTTAAGCCCTAACAGTCGTAATTAGTTAATTACTTAGAATATAGAAAATAGTGTTTTAGAATATATATATATAATTGTAAAACGAATGAAGGGATTTGTGCAAGGCATGAGAAGCCTTCCCTCCTAAACGAATTCAATGTGGTATGAGGATTTGGAATTGGCTCTCTCTCACTATGTTGTCTATAACTACCAAGCACCATCCCTAAAAGATAGGAAAACTACCAACAAGACTAAAAAATGATTATTTTTTTTTTTTTTTCTGGGAAACCCCATCGTAAAAGGCACTTTTTTTGGAACCCCCCTCCCTATAATTTTTTTTGTGGGTAACCTTATAAAAAGAAAAGGCTAAGACGATCACACCTTAGGACATTATTTGGCTAATTTAAATGAGATTTGTCAGTTTTACCCTTAGCCTTTAAGCATATATTTGCTTAAAATATACAATATGTACTTAAAGGATGAGACAGATCGGTCAAAAATTCATTTAAATTGGCCAAAAAATGACTTAAGGTGTATTCGTCATTGCATTTTGTTTTTATAAAGGGGTTTCCCATAATTTTCTTTTTGATAAGGAGGTTTTTTTTTTTTTTCCAAAAAGTCCATTATATAAAGGGGGTCCCCACAAAAAATCCTAAAAAAGGCGAAAACAATTTACTATATGCCTAAAAAGTAAGAAGACAAACGAGCAAAAAAACAAAACACAATTTACTATGCCCCCAAACCGAATAAATAGGAAGACAAACCAAGAAAAGGTAAAAGAAAATAATACGAAAGTTACGTACCAAAAAATAAAAAACAAAGTAGAAGTTACTAAATTTACGGAATTGAAAATGACTGGAAAAAAAAAAAAAAAAACAAATAAACATTACAAATAAATTTGCCCAGCACAACAATTTGCCTTGGCTCCTTGCCGGAGACTTCAACAACACAAGAACACTAGAAGAACCTACTGGGCATTCGAATGAGATGATTAGAAGATGTCACAACTTCAATCAATGGATAGATGAAATGGGGTTGGTAGAACTGAACTTCTCGGGCCCGAAATTCACTTGGACACGAGGAAACACACCGGAGACGAGGACCTGTGCCCGCCTCGACCGAGCGCTGTGCTCGTTGCAGTGGCGTGAATATTTCGCTGAAGCGTCACTTCGGCACCTTGCAACCATTCATTCTGACNACCACACCCCCCTCTTAGTGAGTCCCCATGGCTTTGTTCCCATCCCGACTAGCAATCGTCCCTTCCGTTTTCAAGCAGCGTGGCTACTCCATGAAAACTTTGATGATTTTCTTAATACGCACTGGCGTGACTCCATCATTCTCACCGAGGCGCTCGACAAACTCTCAGGAGAACTCATGGACTGGAACCGTGAGGTCTTTGGAAACTTGTTCCGCAACAAGCGGCGTACCTGGTCTCGCCTGGAAGGGGTACAAGAGAGACTGGCAGAGAACCCAAATCCACATATCCTAAAATTGGAGCGAAACCTTCGCAAGGAGCTCGACATCATACTGGAACAAATTGACATTTTTTGGATGCAAAAATCGAGAGCTGATTACCTTGTAGATGGGGACCGAAACACAAAATATTTTCATGCCCGAACAATCATCAGAAGAAAACACAACCGTATTGAGGGTCTTCAAGACGAATCTGATAATTGGGTTTGGGATCCTGATGAATTAAAGCGAATGGTACTCAACTATTTTGTCCAGCTTTACTATGATGAAGGCCTTCCAAACGCACCGGGGCTGCTGCAGGCCAATTGCTTCCCACCACTCACACCAGAGGATCACGCATCTCTTGCAGCGCCATTCACTGATTTTGAAATCAAAGCTGCCCTCGACTCCATGGGCCCCTACAAGGCTCCTGGGCCTGATGGTTTTCAAGCGATTTTCTTCAAAACCAATTGGAACACAGTGCGTCATAGCATATGCCAACTAGCCAAAGACGTGCTCCATGGCGCCTCCCTCCCCGATAAGCTCAATGACACAATGCTCGTCCTCATTCCAAAGGTCGAGAACCCACAAAAAGTCACACAATTACGCCCAATTAGCATTTGTAATGTGGCTTTCAAACTCATCACGAAGACAATTGTAAACAGGCTCAAGGAAATCCTATCTAAAGTAGTCTCTCCCTTCCAGTCTAGCTTCGTGTCCGGGAGACAGATTACAGACAATGTGGTGATTATTCAGGAGGTACTCCATACCATCCGCACTACAGGGAAGAGGACTCCCCTAATGGTTATTAAGGTGGACCTTGAAAAAGCCTATGACCGTATTTGGTGGCCTTTTGTCCGGGAAACCCTCATGGAACTCCGCCTCCCCCAAACTTTGGTGGACGTCATCATGAACTGCATTAGCTCTTGTTCAATGAAGGTCTTATGGAATGGGTCCCTAACTGAAGCTTTTTCCCCATCCTGGGGAGTGAGACAAGGCGACCCACTCTCACCTTATATCTTTGTATTATGCATGGAAAGATTATCCCACCTCATAACAGCGACGGCAGCTGTGGGGGAATGGAAGCCGATAACGGCGAGCCCGGGCGGACCCGAACTCACCCACTTGTTCTTTGCCGATGACCTAGTCCTTTTCGGGGAGGCATCAACTCGCCAAGCAGAAATTATCTATCATTGCCTAGATAAATTCTGCATTGCATCTGGGCAACGGGTCAGTTTCAACAAATCACGAGTTCTCTTCTCAAGCGCCGTGTCTGATACCCTTGCTGATGACATCAGTGCGCGCCTGCATATCCCAGAAACAGATGATCTGGGTAAGTACCTGGGAGTTCCTACTATAACGGGCCGTGTGACCAAGGCGTCGTACGAACACCTCGTGGATAAAGTGAATGCACGTCTCTCCGGATGGCAAGCCCGATACCTTTCCTTAGCGGGCCGAATCACGTTGGCACAATCAGTTATCTCGTGCTTGTCCTATTACATAATGCAAACCGCCCTCTTACCTCATTCAATCTGTGATGACCTTGACAAAAAATGTCGGGCTTTCATTTGGGGTAGTTCCAATGAACAAAGAAAAGTCCACCTTGTGGGCTGGTACAAGGTTACAAAGCCCAAGAGCGAAGGAGGACTGGGCATTCGTTCAATGAGACAATCAAATGCGGCGTTTCTTGCCAAGTTGGGCTGGAGAGTGCTCAATGAGCCTACCTCACTCTGGTTCAGAGTTGTACGCCATAAATACTGTTGTGGCCGTAATGATATTGATATGTTCCGTTCTACTCGAGAGAGTTCCAGCACTTGGAAAGGCATCATTCATGGGTCCCCAACACTGAGAAAAGGAGTAAAAGCATCCATAGGTAATGGTATTTCAACTCTATTTTTGGTATCATAACTGGGCCGAAGATACGCCGCTGATAAACAAAGCCACCACCGTAGTACCTGATGATATTGCCGACTCAACAGTGGTTGAGCTTTGGGGACCACTCGGTTGGGAGTGGGAGAAATTTATCCATTTATTACCTCCTAAAACTATCCAGAAAATTGCAGCCCACCATGTGGACAGAAACGGTGGGGATGACAGCAAGTACTGGAGAGGGACAACCTCAGGCCAGTTCACAGTGAGCTCTGCTGTGGAAATCATGCGTGAGAATGTAGACCACCAGACTCGGGACGTATGGAAGAAGGCGTGGAAAGTGGCAGCTCCACAAAAATGTCGATCCTTCCTCTGGCTAGCAATCCACGAGGCTTTTTTAAGCAACACAAATAGAGTTAAGCGCAACATCGGGTCATCACCGGCGTGTACCGACTGTGGCGAACCGGAAGAATCATGCTGCCATATCCTCCGCGATTGCCCACGTGCCAAGGAAGTTTGGGATGCGATCCAACCACCTATCGCGTATGATGAATTCTATTCGTGCCCTTATGATCAATGGCTAGAAAGGAACATAGCTGCTCTTGATGACTGGTCGTCTACTTTTGTTACAGCCGTGTGGTGGATATGGAGGTGGCGAAATGCCGGTTCTTTTGGCCACGCTCAAGACATCCCACACAACAAAGTGGCATTCATCAGGGAAAGAACAAGAGACTATGCCAATGTTATTGATGCCAAGCAGCGTGTAGTTGGGACGAGTAAAAGAAAGCGGGAAGAGATCCTGGTCAAATGGGAGACACCACCACACGGATGGGCCAAACTTAACACCGACGGAGCGGCTCGAGGTAACCCCAGTGAGGCCGGATGTGGTGGTCTACTTAGATCAGAAACAGGTAGTTTCATAAAAGCGTATGCGATGAAATGTGGGAGATGCAGCTCGGTTCGTGCGGAGCTTTTTGGGGTACTCAAGGGTCTGATCATGGCAAAGGATCTCAACATATCTCACCTATGCCTTGAAGTTGACTCTGCGATTGTTGTTCAGGCACTTCGTGATGACCCGAAGCCCTGGAACCCAAACTACTTCTTAATCCTACAATGTCGCACGTTACTTACTGATGAGAGTTGGGAAGTTCGAGTCCGCCACATCTACCGGGAAGCTAACTCACCGGCGGATTGGTTAGCTAATTTCAGCTTCTCTATTAATCCTACCAGGTTGTTTTTTCAGAACCCGCCTGTGGGTCTCTCTAGCTTGCTGCTTGAAGATGTAATGGGTGTGGCTAGGCCACGAACTATTATCTGTGATTAATAAAATTTAGGGCTTCGGCCCTCCTTTGCACCAAAAAAAAAAAAAAAAAACATTACAAATGTAAAAGAAAAATAAAAAGTTGAAGTTACCTTTGACATTATGTAGTGATTTACTCAAATATAATTAACATTAATTTTTTTTTTGACAAAGGGTATTTTAATGATCTAAAATTTAGTTACAATTATCATACTCATTAAAATATGTTTATCTCATTTAATTAGAAATATTCTTCATTTTTTAAAAAAAAAAAAAAGAAAAGAAAAGAAATATTAATTTTTTTCAATGTTTAATTTTTCAAGTAAATTCTCATATATTAGAAACTATAAGAACTTACCAAGTATCTATATTGTGAAAATAATAAATAAATATTTTTAAATATAATGTTTTAACATTAAGATTTATAATTTGTATATTATAAATAATTTAAAGTGTTATATATTAGCCACAATATATTTAAATATAAGATAACATGCTTAGACTATGTATGGAAAAATTAGCAATTGGGTGTAGCTGTTTTATGATAAAAGAGAAAAAAAGTAATAGAAAATATTGAAAGATGTTATGAAATGGCAATAAAATAGCCATTTTGCAAGTTATAATTGGAAGCTTGCATAAGTTGCTTCCGAAACAAGCTGTAGCTGTAGCTGTTATTTAAAAATAATATGGTATAGTGTTTGGTTGGTGAGAGTAAAACAGATAGCTGAAAGCTTAAAGCTAATTGTTTTCGTCAAACATTGCCTTAATCTTCTAGCGTGGAATGGTGTATGAATTAAGTTTCATCACATTAAGTAAATTATACATATATGTACTTTGTCATATCTTTTAGGTTGTTGCATATCATTAAGGATAACACTTTAGGTTTTTTTTTTTTTTGGAAGGGGCAGATAACATTTTAGTTTATAATGGTGATCATATACAATTAGGAATGTACAATATTTAATTTGCAATATCCACCTACTAAGATAATTTCAAATGAGATTTTTGTTTTTCTTGAAATGGTTAGTATTTGTTAGAAATTATGTAGGTAATCCGTATTATAGCTTAATAAATAGAGTTCTAAGAGCACAAATTCGAAATTGTAGTTAAATATAAATCTTGAACTATGAGATGTTATTTTGATTTTGATTCATGGAAGGTATGCAAAGGCATTGTTTGCCCATTTGAATTTATTATTGATAGTTTTTTAACTTTTTTTTAAAGACTAGTACATTTAAAAAATATATATATCATAATCCTACGCATAAAAATACCATTGAACAAATAACAATAATACTCTTATCATTCAAATATGATCATTTTTGATATAAAAAAAAATCATGATCATCGTTGCCTAGAGAGAGGAGAGAGAGTATAACTGATCAGTATCCACAACAATAGTTGAAGTCGCATCGATCGTCATGGTTTGAAGTCCGCCATGATCATCGACATTGATGGCGTTACTCGAACCACCGACGGTATCACGTAAACCACTATCAACGTCACTTGAACCACTGCCGACGTAAGTCACGTAACTCGAACCATCGCCGACATCACTCCAACCGCTTTCGACGTCACTAGAACCACCGCCAAGTCGGGTTCAGAACTCGTTCTTATATCTATTGGAGCAAAGAACAGAGGAAGAAATTTAGAATTTGAACCAATTTTCTTTGAGTTATAGAAATTGAAAAGAGAAATTGAGAGTGTTAGAGAGAGAAATTACCGAGAGAATGAGAGTATTAGAGAGAGAAAAAAAGATTATGAGGGAGGGAGGGAATGGAGTATTTGGCAAAATGAGCTAGGCAGAGAGAAAAACCAAATTAGTAGAGTTGTAACAGTTTTTCCCGCCCTTTAATGGTAGGGAAGTAGTATCAGGCACACATGTTAGGTTTGTTATTTCCTCTAGAACCTCCGGCTGTGGCCTTTTTTTTTTTTAGCAGGCTGTGTTTGTTATATTTAGTTTATGTAAAGCTTAGATAATTGTTGACATCCCTTGAATAAAATTCTTGGCGAAGGGGAGCTTACCGTCTCTTCTGTCATTTTCAAACAATTAATTACACTGTCATAGAAGCAAAGTTGCTAATACTCTTCATTCTCCAACGACGTTCATATGGTTGGGATGGTTTTGTTAGATATGATTGTCGGGAGTTGTTAGGCAATCAGTTAGCTTTCTATTTTTTTGTTATAGTCAGTTGTAATAATAACAACCTCTGAGGTTGAGCTCAGGGTATATAGTCCCTGCTTGTACAGAATTGTAAACACAAAACACAAATTTCGAGTCTAAACCAAATAAGATGAGCAATAAGGAACAAATTCAACTTTATATTGGTTTGAATGTATGGGTACAATTTTCTGTATAATTTGTTACAAAGAACAAATAAATAAATCCTCTTTTCTGTCTCTAATCTTTGACAAGGTCTCTGAAGACTTGAATCTCGATCAAGAGTGTTGGGAAAATGCTCTGGCAGGGTTTTCTGCTTTAGTATTTATAGAGAAATTCTAACCACCTAACGGCTTCATCCCTTTTTGTGGGGCTTGTAGTCACGGATTGGGCCTTATTTAATGACTTGGTAGTCTTTTTTATAGGGCTTGACCTATTTAACTATTTACTTGGACTAATTGATTTGGGTCGGTCCAAGGGTTAACCATGAGCCTATTTAATTAATTTCGACTACAAGGCCAAAATGTTTTTGAAGGGGAATATTAATTAAATTAGGTTAAATAATATATTTTAACCCAAAATAATTAATTAATTTTATGAGGCATATTAATTAATAATTTTTTAATGCCCACAAATTGCCCCTCGAGACTTAGTCACGTACATGATTGGAGTGTTAGCGTGACGAAGTATCGACCTTGACTTGACTACTGAAAATTTTTAACCTCTTATTTTAACCATGTCTTATAGGTCGAGTGTTGACTTTATAAGTTAGCATGGTGGTAGTTAACAACCCAACTTGTCGAGATCATCTTGTCTTGTCACCCTGTCGAACTTTTTGACTTTGGCGGTAAAAATGTCGACCAGCTGCATATGGTCTTGACGTATTAGTTGTGTCACCCTGTCATACTTTTGACTTGGTGGGTCAACACAATAATAGTCACATTTTTTTTAACTTGGTGTGACTAACGATTTTGTTTGTTAAGCGGTTATCCCACTAACGTTTAGCTAACCCAGTCGAATGTTGACTTAACTGGGTTAACAATTATAATAGTCATTTAATTTTATTTGGGCCTTAACAATTCTAACCCAGAATTAAATTAAGTATCACGAATTTTAGGTCAACTGGTGGGATGTGCTAGCCGCAATTTAACTCCTACTGAAACTGGGAGTCCTAGGTAAGCAAGTCATGCAAGAGACGGGCAAAATAAAGCAAGCGAAACAATGAAAACGAACATTAAGTAAAAGTGCAAGAAGTTGCACGGCCGTGCAAATAGTGCACGGTCGTGCAACATGGAGCGGCAGCAAGTGAGAAGTAATCTCACCATGGTGCACGACCATGCACAAATATGCACGGCTGTGCAAACCTGCGAGATGAAGAAAGTGTGTTTTCTGTCGAATTATTAAGCGAGTTAGATTGTATGGCAAGCAAAACTAGTCCGATCTTAGAAAATTATTACCCCCTCCGTCCATTTTAAATGTTGTCAAACCAATTATGGTGCGGATTTTAAGAAACAATTGTTATGGTTGATTTTTCCATATTTACCCTTTACAGTGTATTAGTTTTACATTCTGAGTGGGTTGTTTGGTTTATGATTTTATATTAGGAGAGAGAGTTGAGTGGAAAAGTTTTAATTGTATTTGGTAGATAATGGAGGGGTAATATGGAGAATTAAGTGGGTAAGAATTGGTTTGGAAACATTTGAAATGGACAAATATCTTGTTGGTTTGAAAACATTTGAAATGGATGGAGGGAGTATTTGTTAAAGTTTTATGAAGTTGCAAAGTCTTGTGATAGTATAATATCTTTAGATATTATTTTGTTAAGTTGCCTAATTATATTAGGAACAACCATTCTCTTATCAAGCCGCCTGATATATCAAGCTAGTACTGAGCAAACAAAAAATAGTACTGTGCAAGCAAAAAACAGTTCTGGGGCGGTATATAGGGGAAAAAAGTGATACTAGCTTTTGGTTGTCGGTACCAATGTTTGACTTACCAGTACATTCCGCCTGATATAATATTTTGTGTATTAGGAAAGTAAAGGTTGAGTTGTAAGAGAATTCCTAACTGTGTTAGGTTTCCTAATAGCTAGTTGTTGGGGCCTATAAATATATGTCCTTAGGAAAGGTGCCAGTGTGTCATGTTTGGGAGGTTCTCGTCATCACCACCAAAGCTCAGTTGTTTGGGATGCTCTCACACCACTATGTTCGTCCAACAAAGTTTAGTGTCAAGTGTTAAGCATTTTTAAAGCAAATGGTTAAGCAAAGTTAATTAAGCTCGTGGTTTGTACACTTAAGTTCAATGAGGGGCTTTCCACGTAAATAGTTTGTATTATTTAATTCTTATGTATATATGTTTAGTATTGTTGTACTTTCGCATGCATAGTGTTGAAGCGGGATTTAAGCCGAATAAGTGGAATAAGTGGTGTCAAAGCGATTTAAGCTCTAACAGTCGTGAGGTGACTTAACCTATGCCCACTTAACAATTAGTGTTTGTTAAATAGTTTTTATTTTATCAGAGTTCATTAATTTGTGATAAAGCATGTAGATGAAAGTGATAAATGTGCAAACTGCAGAGATCTCAATTTTGCCTTAGAAGTTTAACTCTTACACACCTTGCTCGAGAGATAGCCATACTCATTACATGTTTTAAAAAAAAAAAAAAAATAATAATAATAATTCAATCCAATTAAACAAGTACATCTTTGTCCTTGAATTTTTATTTTTTTAAAAAAATTGGTAAGTAGTATTAATCTAAATTTTTGAAAAGAAATGTCAAGTTGACACCCTCTAATCAAGTCAAATTATACAAAACCTAGCCCTCAAGCATACCTGATTACTTGAGTTAATAATATACAAGAGCTACCAGTAACTAAGTAATTGTATACTGATAACTTTTAAATTATTATTAACTCAAGTAATTCACAACCTCCGGATCCAGTCAAACTATAAATTTCAATTCACAACCTTATTAACTCTGGCATACACTAAAACCTGAATATAATGGACCACTTGATCTACTAATCTGATCTGGCTAGAGAAGATCCTCAAATTCATCTCTCCTGATATACCTTCATGCTGTCAAGGCTGCTATGCACATTTTGCTCTTCATTTGTTTCCCTTTTCTATTGTTCACTTTTTGGTGGAGTAATTCTTTTGAAGTTAGAATATAATGGACTAAATCAAAATGGCTAATAAAGTTATCTATACTTCTTATTTATTGTGAAGATAGTAATAGTCGTCGCACTTCGGATCAATGGTTAAATGGAAACAACCTCTCTGTTGTCACAGGGATAAGGCTGCCTAGTACAACCAATCATTTCTTACCCCGCCTAGACATGAGGATTTTTGGAGACATTGAGGTAATGTTGATGTTGACGTTGATGTTATATGTTGTTTCCCTCTTCTATAAGACTTGAACCATTAAAGTTCATGTCTCATGGATAGTGGTCCCCTATCAATATCTAGCCACAGTGCCACACTACCATCTTCCTCCAACAGTTGTGCTAAAGGCACATTGAAAGAACATGTGTTTGCAATTCTCATTATTCTGGTAGCAAAGGGTGCTGTTAACTGTTGGACTAACTACCACACTTCATCAATTTCAGTTGAATTTTAGATAAAGTTTAATTAATTAATTAATTAGTTTTTATTAATTAGTTTACCACAAGTCAAAAGATAGATAAATAAATGGACTTATATCAATAAGATACGGTAAAGTTACAGCAAGATAGGCCGAAGCCCTGAGTACATTAGGTCTCAGGTTCTTCGATTCCCCTCTTCCATGTTGTATGTAAATTTCTTATACTACTGCTCTCGTGCCTTTGTTGGGGAAAAAAAAAATTATCGCAAGACAAAATTAATTCAACTTTAAAACATTAGACAGGGGCACACATCACTAGATTTTTTTATTTTTTATTTTTTGTTTTGGATGGGACCATCACTTGAATTTTTAACGTTTTTCAATTGACAAGACTATGTTGTTATCTACATCATTGACTTTAGGTCATGTAAGGTTTATTCGTTGGCAAGCACAAAACTATTTTTAATTTCTTTTTATTGATTAAGTGAAAAAAACAAAAAAATTGAAGAACTAACGAAAATCTACAATGCACGGATATTTCACCTAGCAGGCGTATCCCGTATCCAATACTTATCCGATAACGATACTTAATAGATACTCGATCGATCATTGTGGATACGCACCCGAAATGTCTCTTAAAACGTATCCAAGTTTTTGGCTATAAAAATTAAAGATATAATATCGTATACTTGTCAGATACTTCTCCAATACTTGCAGATACTCCACGTCATTCATATTGTGGTCTTTTTTACTCTTTTCTAGCATATTCATTACTTTGTTTTGCTCGATGGACTCTAAATTCTATTCCAAACCTTCTTTTCAATCACTAATTCGGAGGTTTCTTTTGCTTTACTCACTACTTCTCGATAGTTAATCAAGTTTTATCGTGTCACTTTTGATCATAGTTATGATTACACCCATATATATTTGTATTGTTTGAACTATTTTTTTAAAGTTTATTATTGCATCTTCAATTGATTTGTTTACTTGTGATTTTCTTTTTTCTTTTTTTTTTCCTTTTTTTTGGGTCCAATTTACGTATCCCCGTATCCTAAAATTTTAAGAATTGTAGTATCTCATATCGGTATCCGTACCCGTACTCGTATCCGAATCCGTACTTGTGCAACCTAAACGAAAATTAGCAAAATCAGTAAAATTAAAAAAAAAAATACAAAAATCAGTAAAATGCACTCCATTGAATGAGAGAACAAAACAAATCAATAAAATCAACATATATAAATAGCTAAAATAGACAACCAACAATAAATTTCAACAAAAATAGCAAGATCAAATTGAAACCTAAGTAAAATTCTTTTCAATAATATTTAAGCAAAATTGTGGAGGAACCATCTAATAAATATAACTATTTCCATAAAAACCACCTAATGAAATTCATTTTGCATGGAACCACCTTTGATATATATTTACAGATGTTATAAACACACTAACCCGTTGTTGGTCAACAAATGACGTGAAATGACCCATATTCCCTCAGATGATACTCTTATGCTATTTTTCTTTAACAATTTACCCCTCATAATATAATCTTATTAGGCGTATAATATGATATTAGGCAAATATGTATAGATTGGAAACTTTCCTTAACTCTGACTTTCCTTATCCTCTGTATTTCCTTCTTA
>BSSO01003541.1:0-16298 GCA_030267885.1 Mesembryanthemum crystallinum | reverse complement strand
TTAGTTAGCGCTTTTAACTGAATATTTTGGAGTATCTTCTGATTTTATCTCATAAGCTAAATTCCTAAATAGTTGGCTAATTTTTAGTAACTATATTTTTGGAGTTCTAGTGTACATAAAACTCTTCTATGTACCTAGGCACTATTTGGGAATATAGCTTGACCAACAAGACTACCATATACACGTCTATATAATGAGATGGTGTATCAGGTTGCTCTCAAGCGCTTTATTTGAGAAATCACGTCCTTACTGATTGAGAGATTATAATCACTTGTATAAGCACACGTTCAACATCTTTGATTGAATATCTTTTAGTGCTGAAACTGTTCCATACTTGAGAGGTGTGACTTGAACTTTCCTTGCATATCTTAGCACGTAGGATTACTCTTGTGATTCTTCTTTTCGAGAAACACATTTTCTGTTCTTAGCTTCAAGTAGAGGTACTTGAAGGGGTGATACAAGTTGAGGTTAACTTGTATGGGTGTTAGGTCTTGAGTGAGATCTAAGAGTGATTACTTGTAATCAAACAGTGCTGCTTAATAAGAGAAGTAGTGTTGACAAAATCCCTACGGGGTTGTGGTTTTTACTCTCATTAGTTTGAGGGGTTTTCCACGCTAAATACTGAGTTTCATTTGGCGTCTCTTATTTGCTGCATTTCAGTGGAAAAGTTCCATCAGAACTGAACCACTTTTGGATCAAGTTTGAAAAGTTTGCAATTTGCTCAAGGACTCAATTCACCCCCCCTCTTGAGTCCTTCTTGTGTACATCACAACTAAACACATCAAACTATATACCCAGTAATTAATGTTGTGGGTAAAAGGAGAAGGCACATGGCAAAATCAACTTGCATTGGTTTTTGTGCAAAAAGTAAATGGTAGAATTATTTAGGAACGGAGGGAGTAAGTGATACTTACATAAATAGTAGTATCAAAGGTGTGTTCATTTCACCTTAACAAATCCCATTTCAGGTCGTTCAGTTCAGTCAATTGAGTTCAGTGCAGTTCAGTTCAGTTCAGGCCATTCAATTCAACTCAGTTCAGTTCATGTACTTTCAAGCGAATTAAACACACCCTAAGTTCCAATAACCAACTCGCTAAACTTACAATATCAAGTGGATAAAATTATAGTCCATTTCAATATCATTGGACCCATGTAAGTGATACTTATCTAAACAGCGTACCAACTAACTCCAATACCCAATTTGCTAAGCATAAAACTTCAAGTGGATCATATTCCCTTGGTCCACAAGATAGACAACGAAATGTGGAAGAAAAGATCAAATGGCCTTTATAAAGATCATTCATCACAAAAAATACAAAACATGAAGTTTGATGTTTATTAACACTCAAAAGAAACAAATGACTATTGACATGTTTTCTGTATGATGAAGAAAGGAAAACAATGAGAAATTGACAAAGTATCAAGGACATTTACAATGAATCCCGAACCTATCAAAGAAGGATGTAAAAAGAAAATAAAAATAAAAATGTCACACTAGCTTTGTTTTTGTACAATTACATGAACTTGGCAACTATACATTGTCATTCATTTCATTGTAATGCCATGGTCATGGAGAATTCTTCCAACACATCTCCTTCCAGACCAGCTGCCCACCTTCGGAGGATCCGCATTAGCGAGGCCGCCTTCCGCTTGGCTCGCGCGGTTCCAGTACCCATCAACTCCCATATCACTATCTCGATGGTCGATATCTTTGCAAGTTCGGCTACCATTTCCGCTCCCCCTTTGCGACAAATTATAACAAGTGTGGCTATCGCACTTTCTTTTGTTCTATCGGTGCCACTCCTTAACAAGGCGACTAACTTTCCGATCATATGACTTGTAGCAGCAACGGCTACAAATCCACCCTTTTTAACTACCGTTTCTAAAATAGTCATTGCCTCCTCGGGGAGCTCGTTCATGACCGCCTTAAGCATATCGACTACCCCTCCCTCGACTAACCTCCCAGCCGTCTCTCTATCTCCGGAAAGTGTAAGTATAGCCACTAGAGCATCTCTTTTAGAACTCGTAGGCCCATCCCTAGCAAGCTCTAGTAGTCCCTTCACGACACGTGTCTTCTTTCCGAGCCGCTTCCTATAGGCACTAACCCCGGTGAGGCTAAAAACCGTTGCAGCCGCATTACCCTTAGCCTCCCACGTGGCACCCGAACGCAAAACCTCAATAACCCCATTCAATGCACCATCCGTCTCCATTATCCGAACCTTATTCGCCTCGAGGATCGACAAATTAAGTAACGTTGTGACCGCATTAACCTGTAGGCTCGGGTGCTCCGACCCTAAATGCCTTATCAACAAAGGTATCGCCCCGGCCTCACCAATACATGCCCGACTATCGGAGTCCGTCTTAGCCAACACCCGAAGCTCATACACGACCCTATTAACCGTCTCGGTCGATTGTGAACCTGAATCCAACTTGCTCAGCAAAAACGAAGCTGTCATCTTCGTCGCCTCCAGTGCTGCCTTATTAGAGGCGACGCCGTTATGACCCTCGCCGCCATCGGCCGCAGCATACGGGATCCGATGCTCTCTACACCACATGGCAATCAAGCTCTTGAGAGCCCGGTTGGGTATCAAATGGGTATGGGTCAAAGCCTGGCCCGTTTTGGGACACGTGTTGTGACCCGATTCGATCCACAACGTGATCGAAGACCGATCGTAGGTTTGACCCGTAGCCGAAACAACCGGGTCGGTCATGAGATCCAACGTAATCGGGCACCGGAAATCGGTCGGAATATTGAGATCCGATGCAGTTCGTCGGATCCTCTCGTCGGATCCGGGGCTCGAAGCTCCGAACAACACGCATTTGGTGTATCTCACGAGCCCGATCAAAGCGATAACCTCCGATTTTGATTTCTCATCGATTTGGCACTGAACTTCATCTTCCAAACACTCGATTTCTTCTCTGCAACTCGCTGAGTCACTCAGTCCGAGTTTGAAGAAAATCTCACAGAGTCGAGTATGATCGGGAGCAATCTCTCTCCGAATCGAATCCAGCATACTAATCACCTCAATTCTCAATCCGTTATCAATCGGATCGATGAACGACGATTTATCATCTCGACACTGTTTGATCGCCAAATTTCTTAGTTCTTCAACATCTTCGCTGAGATTCAGCTCCTTTTGGGGGAGAATTTCAAGGAGAGTCCACAAATCGAGAGTCAACTCATGGAAAGAACTCGAGATGGACTCGCTCTGCATCAGCAACCACATCTTGCTCCCATTCGAACAATCTTCAATCAAAGCTTTGATTCGCTGCAAAACAATAAACATCTCCTCAAAGCAAAGATGCGAGGAAGGAGAGAGAGAGCTGACAAGCTCAAATCGAGGCGATGATCGGAGAATTTCCTCGAAAATCACTGAAAGAATTCGACATTTCCGGATTATAGAAGATGAATTGCGCTTGAGGAGAAAAGTCGGCGACCGGAGAGAGGAGATCTCGGAGGAGAGAGAGTGGAGGGAGCGGAGGAGGGCGGCGGGGGAGAGCTGAGGAGAGAGAAACGACGACGACGATGGGCGGCGCCGCCGAGTGGGGAACGCCGTCGGAGAAACCGCCATTAATGGAGGTGATTGAGCTTTTTTGTTTGTTCTAGAAATTAATAAAAATCATTTGGGAGGTTGGAAGATGAGATGATGATGATGATGATGATGATGATGATAATAAGGGATTGTTTGGTTTGGTTAAGGGTGTTGAATGATTGAATTTGATTGACTTGGGAAAATGGGCATAAAACACCAGGTATGCACCGAAAGAGAAGTGTTGCTTTAAATACTTTTATTATTGTTGTTGTTGTTGTTGTATGGGAACAAGAAAGGTAGCCCCCTTAAGGTGAAATTTTTAGAGTATTTGGTTGACATATTCTTTGATTTATTTTTGGGGTGGTGGTGGTGGTGGTACTAGTGTTTTGGTTGAGAACTAGTAGTTTTTACATTGTTTTATTGTGTCAAACCAAACTATGTCACTCTTAGATTATGATTTTAACGTTTTAAATACTATAGTCATGATAAGGTACAATAAAAATTCCTAATTAAACCCAAAAGAACTCGTATGTAAGTCTAACATATATTTAGGTACTCCATTAAAGATGGCTGTAGACCGAGCTTGGTCATGCCTCGTGTCGGGCCATCGTGTCATGTTGCCTTATGTCAAAAACGTGTGGTTGTTGAATAATTTTTAATCTTTTATTACTTTCATGGTCGATCATATCGTGTCATGCCGTACCTGAATTATAAGATTTTTCAAAATTCAAGCACGACCCAGTTTGACCAATATTAATAGGTCATACTTGGAGTCGTGTTTAGGTCGTACCTGTGCGTGATCGTGCTTAAAAAGGTTGAGTCATGCGTGCATAGGACTGACTCGGTGGTTACTGTAGTGTCGTCCTAATATTGATGTTTAGGCATGTGATTAACTTGGAGACACTGAATATATACATTAGCTAGTAGGTTGATTTTACCCGATCTTTTGTATGCATATTCAATGTATTCAACCTAGGGTTAACAAAATTATAAATTAAATATACTTCTCTTTCAAAATGAAGTATTTAAATATGGAATTATGAAATTATACTATAGAGTCCTTTATTTGGAGTACAACAAGTTTATATCCATGAGTAGACTTTGTTTTTTTTTCACTTTTTGTTAATAAGACTCGAACCCTACTTGTTGCTGCAGATGAGTGGGGAGCGCGCCACTGTACTACTCACCCCAATCTCCATGAGTAGACTTCTTTGTTGATCACTTGGCCCTTTTTTTGGGTTGGATTTGTGAAGCTTTCTTTTATGTGTCATTCCTATTTGTCTTTATTACTGAACCGTACGTGGTACCAAGATTGGTTAAATCGATTTGACATTTTTACAATCAACACTAGTTCAGTACTCACTAAAGCTTCTACAAATAGCAAGATATACTTTTTATAGATCAATATCATCCAAAAAAAAAAAAAGAAAAAATCCGGGACCCAAATTGCAAATCCAGCTGTCAGTACACAAAGGAAATTAAAGAGAGCAGTTGAGCTATTCAATTTTGGCACCAAAATTAAGAACTTGGAGTTGTTAAGTTGCCAATAATATGGCCAAAAGCTACCTGATGCCACTAGGGTGTGTATTCGGAAATAGATAACCAATTTGATTTTTTAGCCACTAGTAGGATATGAAAAAGAACATCCTAATGAATTGATTTATTCCACTACTATTGTTTAGGTTGCAAATTCTCTAATAAAATGACTTATTCACCTTTTCTCTTTTTTAATGAGTTTTTCCCTTTTTCTTGTTGTTTTTTTTTTTCTTTTTTGGGTGCAAAGAAGGGACAAAAGTCAATACATACGAGTTTTAACCTATAACTTTAGAGTGACGTTAAATTTTCCAACTAAAGTTAAGACTCTGAAATTCCTGACTGGGACTATAAAATTCTAATTTTCCATCATTTCGCCAAACAAATTCAACAAAGTAATCATATTGAGAAAAACTAATAAAAGTATTATTGAGAAGTAGTAATTATTATTAGCTATAAAATACTTTTTTTGGTGAGGGCTATAAATTACTTTAATGATATGCACTTATTATATGCATTATCACAATCGATAAGGTGCACTCCATGTCATAAGATGAGAGTACGGCTTTGTTCTCTTCAACTTATTTTTGTTGATTTGTTGATTTCAAAAAAAATCTGTAAAATCAATAAAATCAGTAAAAATTAATAAAAATCAGCAAATTCGCTCTATGTTGATTCTAACGAATCAACAAAAATTATCAAAAATTAAAAATTAATATTAACACAAATAATATGAAGAGACATAGCTTAACAATACATAATTAATTAATTAATCGGATAAATGTCAAAAAAGAAGAAGAGTTAAAGAAATAAATGCTTGCCTTGGAACCAAGAAAAAACAAGAAAACAAAGTTTGAAGCTGGCTTTTGGGACCAGGATGCCAACGTGAGCATGGGGTCGCCTGGTCTAAGTAGGGCGGTTGGGAACAAGTACCTAACAAGGATGGGCTTCCTCTAACACCCAAAATAGATGGTGTCACAAGATAAATAGTAGTAGTACTAGTATAAATATGTTCTAAATGCTTTAAAAAAAAAAAAAGAAAAAAAAAAGATGAAATGGATGGGATATTGATTCCATAGAAAGATAACGATATATGCAAGTTAAAAAAATAAAATAAAAAGAATATATACTACTCAATTATGTTTATCCTAATAATAATAATAATAATAATAATAATAATAATAATAATAATAATAAGTAACGAATAAAGGTGCGTTCACTATAATTGAAAGAATCTGAACTGAAATAAACTAAATAGATAGTAATATGTGAGAGAGAAATTAGTTGTAGAACTGAATTGAACTGTACCGTTAAGTATATGTATTGTTTGTAATTCTTTCGTTTTATCTTTGATCAGTTTACGTAAAATTGGTTTGAATAGAGAAAACCAAATTAATGGGGATAGTGAGTATAGAATCAAAACAATGATCTCATTGTGTTTTCCTAATGAACAGGGGCGAATACAACCTTTTCGAGTGGATGTTTGGGTAAATTTGAGAATTTTTTTTAAAAAAAAAAAAATTATATATTTATAGTAAAAATATGTTAAGAGTCTATGATAGGAACCCACTTAAAATTGTTTTTGGATTCCCCATTACTAATGAGATAGATATATTGCAAAACTAGCAAGCAAATTCAATGATTAGCAAAGAATATGTATGTGGCCAAAGGAAACCAAAAAGAAATAGGGAAAAAACCACTGTCATCCACTTTGTTAGACCCATGCTGATATGATATGAGGAGAGAGAGAGAGAGAAAGAGAAAGAGAAAAAGAGAGGCGGCAGGGGTTGTTGTAGACCAACCATATATGATTCGGTGGAAGACGAAATGTTCTCATCAGCTGATGAGTTGGTTAATATTATGCTTGGGTCGATGACTCAGCTTCCATTAATTAATTTTAATTATATAAATTTTAATTAAATTAAAACTTTATTGTAAAATTATTATTATAGTGTACTATATGGTTTGGTTATGCAATAGTCTTGCCCATAGTTTTTTTATTTAAATAATTAAGCAGAAGTTTATTAAGGATGGCCGTGTTTGGATACCAATCATGGTGGAATTTTTTTGTTTTTTTTTTTTAAATGTTGTTTGTGTTTTTGTTTCGCTGATCTGTTCTTTCCAGAATTGGCAATTCAAGTCTTCCATGCAAATGCATTGTGAGGAAAGAAAACTGGTCACTTTCTTACTCTTGTTGTTTGGATAGAGGAAATACCACCAATGGCGTTAGGTTACACGTTTTCGGATGACAAATATTGTGAATGGATAAAAATCACTTTCACATAATGACAATTAGTCCGTAAGGGAGTTTAGTGGAATGATTTCTGTAATACGACCAAAAATATCAATATCCAGTCTAAAAATACTACTGTAATATGAAAACACCACTTATTGTTTATAAATTTATCATTTTTGAATCAAAAAGTATCATTTATTGTTCGAAAATAGTACTAATCAACTAGAAAGCAATCTGAGCATTGAGGGCGTGGTAGCCAACTGGTTTAAATTCACTCCCAAGTGGTTTGGAAGCCAGGTCATGAATTCGATTTTTCATCCACCATGTCTCTTGTAACTTTCGACTTTTAAGAACTATACTTGCCCCTTGATGATACTACGTTGACAGTGTCGATGCTTGCACTAGTTGGTTAGTTAGTCCGATATATTTGCTCTTAAACGTGAAAGTCCAAATATGACGTAGTAGGAGGTGTATCGTTTGCTATTCACCAACACTTTCCTTTTTATTTACCAAAACTAGAAAACGATCTATATAACCGCATTAAATTTAGTGATAATAATAAAAAGAAAAATTTCATTTTGTGTTTGCGGAATTTGGCTTAATCTAGCAAACCATGCCGCCTCCTACCTTCGCATGTTGTCTAAGCTAACACTAATGGCAGTTCGTGGCAGCAAGTGAGACAAAGTATATTGTCACCTGGAGCCCATTGACCGCTTGTAACATGAAGTGGGCCAAGAAAAACTAAAGCCCATTAACGTTGTCTAATACTAACATTGTGGATCATAAAGCCTTGCCAGTCCACCTAAGTCTGTGAAAGTGACTAAACAACTTTTGCTTGACATACAACTAGTAGTACTCCATAAAGGATCTTGCAAGGACAACAAAGTAGAAAACAAAAGTCATAACACGCTAACCGACTTTCAAAAAAAACACCCATGGAGACAGGATATAACCCGCTCTGATACCATGTTAAATTTTCAATATTTGGGTCCATTAGAAAGTGTCCATAACATAGAGGAGGTTACAACCCAAAAGCAATTGGCAATGGGTGGAGTAACTCCACTAGTTATAAACACCTCAAACCTCTTCTATTTTATCCATGTGGGACTTTCCCACTTAAGAGTTAGTATTTGGTTAGAACATAGGAGCTTAAGCACATTGGCTTTGATTAGAAGCTTATTTTTATGAGTTTTAATGATTTTTCAGTTGAAATTCTTTAAAGGGAGAAACATATAAATGGTGGACTGTTCATTAGAAAACAGAATACAAGCGCAGGAGGTGTTCTTTTACAGTGTGCTGTCAAATCTTGCTCCAAATTCTTAATAAGGTTGAACAGATTCATGGTATGATCAATTTCTTGAAGATGAGCAAATTAGAATGGTGAAAGCTATATATTTATATTATGTTATGTTATATTAAATATACAAGCACACTCTAAGTATGAATGGGCGGACGAAGTGAAGGTACAAAATGTTTTAACAACCAATTGGCTACATATTTGTTTCCCTGTTGGGTCATATGGATACCATCCCAACTCAACCGCTTTGTAGGGTCCGGGCAAACTGGAACCCCAGGGCTTCCACAACCACGGCCTAGACTGTAGTTGTACGGATTGTCGCCACTCGCACAACATGCTCGATGCCAGCCACCTTTCTCGAACCCAAGAGTAGTAGAATGTTTAATAACCCATCTCAAGGCAGCAAAGTAGTCACCATAGACAATGGCGACACCAGGGTGCTGTACTTGCAGCTCCTTGATGGCTTTGCGAAGGCGAGCATTGTAGAACATTGAAAAGTGATTGTAAGCTTTTAGGCAATTGAGATCGTCGTACTTTGAGGAGTCGTTGGTTGGAAACTCAACCAGGTAAAGGGGGACGCAACCAATGGGGAAGTTACCGGGCACCACCACATTAACAGCCCCTAGGGTAATCACTTCCTGCAATTTAACATCAACTTAATAATGTTAGTGTTGGAAATATTTTTAGTTTTTTTTCTTCTTCTTCGCGAAAATGGGGTATGAAACTTACTTCGACAGCGTCTTTGATGGTTTGGACGACGTCGGGAACTAGAGCAAAGGCTTCCTTCAGGGTTCTTCCTTGGGAGAAACCAAAGTTGAAGTCATTACCTCCAATTTCTCCCATTAGCACTAGTGCCTTTTGGAGCTTTTGCTTGCATTCTGTAATCAACATATAGATGGATTTGGTGAGACCAATATGTTGTGTTTAAGTCCATTTCAGTGTACTTGGTCTTGGGATAATAATTAAAATACAACGCAAAGTTTTGCATGAACTTTGTCTATACAATAACTAAAGTAAGTAAAAGTTACTCGTTTAATTTGGAGTAAAGAAATCATCACAGAGTCAACTCCTCTAAAACGTAAGAGTCAACCATATGAATCGGTTCATACGATGAATCAATTTCATACAAGACATCAAATTAAAAACTTAAGATGAAAAGAAAAATAGGAAACCGAAAAACAATGTTGTATACCTTCTGGACTAGAGCAAATTGTCTTGAGATGAGCCTTAAACCAGGCAAGTTGTATACCCAACGAGCTGTTGGTGGTTGATGATGAAATGTTTTTCTTTGCCAAGGCGGAAGTGCTTAAAGCAGTCGCACCAGCCACCGCGAAATTCACCCCATTACTGAAGTCGCTCCCTTTGGAAAGATAAGGGTTGAGTAGTGGTAGCCCGAAATATATAGCTTTTGTTCCAACAACAAAATTAAAGGGTTAGTACAATGTTTACTTTTACTATGTATGACTCATAGAATGTGAGAAGGGGTGAAAGAGAAAAAATGATGATAATTGCTTTGATCTTTAGAGAACTCGCAGGTTTAACCATAGGATAGGTTCATCTTTATTACTATACATCCGCCATCAACATGATACATTTGGCAATCATTTAAGGGAGAATGCGTAAATGTGAAAATTGAGGTGAAAGAGACGATCCTAACCCTTAACCATATGTCATGAAAGTTCTCAAGGGAAATCCTAATTTTAGTTTACTTTTTAATCTCAACACACCATCAATAATAGTATGATAGTTTTGATAGAAAAAGTAAACATAACTTGTTAAAGAAAGTATCTCGAGCATCCTTCCCCATTAAACTTTTGCATAACAAAATATAACTCGATGACAAAACTCCTATGATCAACATCAAAATCCTTCAATTGTCTACAAATACACAAGAAAAAATCAGCTCCAAAAATCGCCTCTAACCTAGCTTTCCTCTCATCTACCCTATTGACTAAATGTAATTCATCACCATCATTTGCATTTTGCACCAAGAACCAAGAATTCTCACCAACATATATTTCCAATTATAGTAATCAATTCATATAAGAAAATTACTAGGAAATCTATAACAAGAAATTTATTTCAAAAACATGCACTTCTTTGAAGGAAAAAGGCAACATTGGCAAATCCCATTTTCTTCCCTATGGGCAAAACAAATTATATCCCAATAACATATAAAAATGGTTGGCCTAAGAAAGAAAACAGAGGAGAAAACAGGGGAGATAGGAACAATACCAAAGTAATCCACCATTATAAGGCCATCGGAGCAGCGACCGGTAGGACGTTGGAACAAGGACTCGCCGTAGGGGAGCTTGGCGTAGGTGGAGACGCGTCCGGGGCGAGCTTCCCGGATCAAGTTTCCGGTGTCGGAAAGCGAGTCTCCGAACTGATAAATAGCTTCAAACTTCATTCTAGGAGCTCCTTTACATGTAGTGAAAGAATGAGACACAACCAAAAGGCTAAGCAACAACAACATGAAATGCCTGGTTGTCATCATTGTGAGCCAAGTTATGAAGTTAGTAGTAGTAGTAATGAGCAATGAGTGTTGCATTCATTTTGTGTCCGTGAGAAGAATTTATAATGAGATGTGGAATGATTATGAATTGTGATTATTGGTAGAATTAGGAGTTAAATTAGTATTTGTTTCTTATGGGATTATGGGAAAGAATTGGGGATTGGTTTGTTTTGACTAACCGTAAAGATTCAGTTCACAAATATGCTAAATTTATATAATCACTTTGGACCTTGGTTGAGTATGATTTACTTAATCAAACAGAATTGTATAGTGTTACTTTATTATGTGAAGTGCTTGGTAAGTCACTTGCTTTGTTATTCAAGAGAGCTTTCGAGTATTTATTACTAACATCCTACACTATATAATAGAGAAGTAGCTTGAAATTATTTATGAGGTGCAATGATCGAAAGAATGTAGTTTTAATCTAGAAGAAAACAGAAAAATTAAGCTATCCTATCTAAGACTTGAAAGATTGTTTGACTTGAAAGATTGTTGAGTAGTAATGAATACTGTTTTATTGATCTGCAAGATGATGTTATTGTTGGGGAATAACCCTACTGCAATGCACGCACAGACGGAACCACAGAAACAAACATATATGTGAGTAAAAACACACAATATTTACGTCGAAAAACCCTATTCGTATCTCAATTAGCTCGGGGTAAACGTATCATATAGTAGGAACTTCTACTACCATAAAGGAAGAGGAACTTCTACTACCATAAAGGATGAGTTATAAGCTTATAATGCTACATAATTTGGCTAGCTAGGCAACTACTAAACTTGAATTTCTGAACCAATAACATAATTTTTACTAGTAAACATTCTCCCAAGAGATTACACATTCAACATGTTGCTATTGCTTGGTCCAGTACACGGGCGTGTTGGAGAACATGATGACCATGTTACCTTTTATCTGCTATTGTTACCTAGAAGGAAAAGGGGATCGGACGGGTTCATGTACCTAGCTATACCTTGCTTTAATAACTACGTACAAACCTCTTCCGACTTCTGTTTCAAGTAGTACTTACACTAGCCTGAAAACTTTGTAGATATGACATTTTTTTTATGCATCCCATCTTGAACCCTATATAGCTATGCACCATCAAAAGCAAGTTGTAATTTTGCAGAAAGAAGCTTTCCGCAGCTTTGCGACTCATTATCCCTCTAGCGATATGCGCACAATGCGTATCATCCCGTTTCTTGTAAAGAAAAATGGGAGACCTAGGTTGTGTTCAGTTTAAGAAAATAAAAACAGTTTTCATTTTCCAAATTTTCTAAGAAAATGTTTTCTGATCTTAAGGTTTTCCAATGTGGAAACTTTTGGAAAAGTGTGTTCTTTTTATAAAGGAAAACTATATAAAACAACCCAAAGTTGTTTTCCAACATCTAGTTCTAAAATACTCCCTCCATCCCATACCTACATTTCCAAACTACCAAAACATTTGTCCCACACTTACGTTTCCAAGCCAAATCAAGTCCTATAACCTCCCTATATTACCCTCCACTATCTCAAAAATATAATAAAAAAAATTTCCTTTCTTTCTCCAATCACCCACTATCCCTTAATTTATTACTCCATTCGTTCCATTTAAATCTTTACGTTTGACTTTTACACACAAAATAAGGAAATTAGGTTTGGTCCTTGACTTCCATAAATACCCTTAGGGCAAGTGGGTAAGAGGATGTGAGAGAAAGAAAGTATTGGCCGGGGATGGCACATGGGTTAATGAGGGGTATATACGTACCTTCATTTAAAAAAACATTTCCATAAACATACTAAAATGAAAATATAAAGATTTAAATGGAACGGAGGGAGTAATTCTTTACCAATAGCACTTTGGGTTAAAATTATCTCCGTAATATTTGTGACCAAAATGATTTGGAAATGGGCAGAGGAAGTAAGAAACAATTTCCAGTTTTCCAACTTTTCAAATTGGAAAACACCTATTTTGAGTATATTTTCTAAATCCCTTGTTTTCTTGAAAAACTTTTCTAGAAAAGTGCGAACAACCCTAGCGACTAACCACAAATTGACAATGAAGATGGATTATTAGAAGACTCAATCATAGGAGTAAACTCTACTATAAGAGTTAGGGGTTGTCAAGATTCGAACCCAAGTCCTCTTTGTCACTGAAATTCTGATATCATGTGATTGAACCAACCCAATCAAAAGTTCAATCTAATGGTTGGAAACCCAACAAATCATTTAACTCATAATATGTACCAAACACTTGTTCGACCAAGCATCCTTCAACTTCTTTTTATCCCCCTCCTTCACCATCCCATTTTCCTCCATCTCTAGTTTTACTTATTAGAAGATGAAATGGGACAAAATGGAAGCTACTTACTACTTTCAGCATCTTTTCAACTTCTTATAAGTTAAAAGTGAAGAATATAGTGGGGAAAAGATCGTGACGGAGAAATGAAAAAGAAAAGAAGAATTAATAGAAGTTGGTAAAGGGTATGTTTAGCAAAATTAGTTGAGCTGTGAGCTGTAGCTGTAAGTGTTGCTTTAAATTTTGTTTAGTAGCAGAGAGAAAAAAGAACAAGCTGCAGCTTCAAGCTGTAGGTTTTATTCAAAATCTAGCTGTAGGTTTTACTCAAAATCTAGCTGTCAAGTAAAAGTTACTATGAATAGCTTTCAAAAATCAGCTGTAGATGTAAACGTTGCTGAAATTTTATTTGGTAGTTGAGATAAAAATAAACAAGTTACAATTTTCAACTTGTATCTTTTACTCAAAAGCTAACTTTTAAAAGTTTTTTTTTAGTGCCAAACATTAAACTATCCTAACCTGGTTCGTGATAGGTAAACCTCCACCTAACTAGTCAAATGAACATCATTGATGACCTCCTTATTGGGATTTTCTACATTGTCCTAGAAGAACACATAATAAAAGTGGCTCACATCGGGTTCATTATTCACATTTGTCAACTTCTATGGGCAAGCCTTTTAAAGCACTCCAATGTTTTGCTTCTAGTGGAGACTTCACTTCTTGCTTTTAGGGAGACATGATTTAACTATATGGGGCTGTTTTTCCTTCTTCTTAACGACATCTTTGTGCAGAGAAAAACTAACACACACCCATGCATGACCCATGTCATCTTAATATTATTGTTGCCCTGGCTCCTGCCACAAACATATAGTAATTACATGGACTTGATATGGAGTTGAAGCAAAGAGTACTTGAATCAACTTTAACTACTTTTCTCATCAATCTAATATTTGTGAGGTTGGATCATGGCTTTAATGAATTATTCCGGGTTTTAGGTCCAGATCGATCAAATTATCATATTCAAGTAAAAAGTTGAGACATGATTTCCAATTCTTCCCTCTGGGTAATCGAATCTGAGTCAGTTTTGACAGACCTATTGACTATTGATCAATTTTCCAACAGCCATTAGTATCCACCAGAATGTGGACATATATGGAGTGGGTGTGTTCATTTTAACTTATCGAATCCCATTTCATGTTGTTCAGTTCAGCTGATTTAGTTCAGTTCAATTCAATAATTCAAATCAGTTCAAGTCGTTTAGTTCAGGGCTTACACTTTTTTATTTTTCCACATATTACTATTCATTCAATTGAATTTAACTACTTTCACACAGACTGAATACACCCTTTAATGCACATAGAGCAAGAGTACTTGAATCACATTAAACTATCACCCTACTACTAGTAATTTAATAGTCGTGGACCGTAGATTTCATGATTTGTGGCGCTCATGCCGCTTCATATCTCGTGCCAAACCCAACACCCTCGATCGATCAGCTCCTTTGAGCACAGCATACGGCTACTAATATGTACCTACCCCAATTTCCCTGTTTTTTTTTTTCTTTTTTTTTTGATTTTGAGATCAAAAGAGAGGCTAAAAGTCCAAAACTACATTGGAAATTACGCATGTGATTTGAGAATGGGATTTTATGGGTAACATATCTTGCATTTCCCCAAAAGGACCAATCAAAAACATAGATCCAATTATACAATATCACTCGTAATGTCATAACTGAAGCTAAGTAGTAAAACCCAAATCCAACAGTCTGGCAATCCCTCCAGATCAATCATTTTGACTTTTTGAGTATGACTTGAATTTTGACATGTCCTAATGTGACTCGTCCGAAATTTAGGTGACTTTTCTGATTTTTAATAAGTCTTTTTTAACCCGAAAAAAACTAAAAAAGAGTACTCCCTCTGTCTCAAAATAGCTATCACTTTAGGTCTATGCGCACATATTAAGGAGAGTATTAATTCTAGAGATAGTTAAAGACAATTTGACTCTATTACCCTTGTATTAATTATAACTAAGTGCATTGAAAAGTGAAATTATTAATAAATCACAAGGGTACATTAGGAAAATGAGCAATTAATATTGCATTGGAATTGTAAAGCAACAGATATTTTGAGACAAAAAAAGTTAGCTAAAGCGACAATTATTTTGAGACGGAGGGAGTAGTAATTGTAAACTTGTTCTGTAATTGTAACCCTAGACCAGACTAGATTGAAGATTGAAGATGTAAAGACTGAGAAGGCGAGGAGCAGATCAGGCCGGACCGAGCTACCCATAGAACATCAAACCAAAAACCTCATATAATAAAAGTAGAATTTTTCCTAAAATATCAAAGTGAAATGTTCATGTACCCAAACAATATTACATCAAATTTTAGGCACCTAAATTAGTCATTATTCCTTACCATAGAGTAGTGCTGTAAATGAGCCACTATATATGCAAGCGGCTTGCAAAAAAGCTTGATCATAGTTCATTTATTGATAAATGAACCAAACAAGCTCAGCTTTTCTGAGCTCATTTAATAAACAACTCGAGTTCAAACAGGGTTGTGCTCGCTCGTTTTTGTTCACAAACAGTTCTCTTAAGACTGATTCATACTCCCTCCGTCCGTCTCCATGTGTCTTGTGCAATTGCTATTTTGGGTCGTTTTTATGTAACTTGCGCATTTCCTTATTTAGACATAGATTTCCATAAATTGGACACATTACCCTTCAACCTTTTTGTTCTTATGGGGAGAGAGGTTCGTATGAGAAGGTAAAATGATAAGAAAGTAGAGCGCCTTTAAGTCATTTTACTCTCTATCTTAATATTTGTGTAAAAGCAATTACACAAGATATAGGGGGACGGAGGGAGTATCAATAACTTTGATAAAAATCAATATGAAAATTTTCAAAAA
>BSSO01003540.1:0-16301 GCA_030267885.1 Mesembryanthemum crystallinum | reverse complement strand
TAGATCAAATCGGGTCTTGGGTCATAAAACTTTGTCAAAAACCTAAAGTTTAGGTCTCATTTTTGGGTTGGGTCACTTTTTAATAATAATAATAATAATAATAATAATAATAATAATAATAATTTAGTTCAGTTCAGTTCCAATCAATTCAGTTCAGTTTTTTTCAGGTGACGAGAACATAGCCTTAGTCAACTTGTGTCGGGTTCTATAACTCGTGTTCGTGTCATGTTCCAAGTTTCTCTCAATAATTTCGAGTTGGATTCGTGCGTGTCGTCGGAGACATATTTACAGCCCTAATGATATCCAATCTAAAATAATTCCATATTTCTCACTTCATAAAGGGAGGTGAATCAAATCAGAAAAAGATTCATAGAAACACTTGGCAAGGTTACACCCTCCAAGCATCAGACCAAAAGCAATCAACGGCCAAGATTGATTATTCGCAGTTAGCGTTCACGAGTAGCCTGTGTGGATCACCAGGAGAATACCATTCTCTCTCTCTCTCTCTCTCTCTCTCTCTCCAAGTCTCAACCCTTTCTCAGTTTTCTCTTGTTAGGTTTTCTTTTTCCGCTTTGTTTGATCACAAACTCGTCAACCCATTTTCTGCTTCTCCCCTTTGAGAGAGAGACACAGTGAGGAGAGAGACACAGAGAGATAAAAATGGCGACTGGAAATGGAAGTGTGAAGAACTTGAGTTCAAAGGCAGAGTTGGAGAAGGCGATTGGAGAGAGTGGTGCAGTAATTTTGCACTTCTGGGCAGGATGGTGTGAGGCGTCAAAGCATATGGACCAAGTTTTCTCTCACCTTTCTACTGATTTCCCACATGCTATTTTCTTCAGGGTACTACTTTCTTGCCTTTTTTTGTTTTCAATTTGGGCTGAGAAAGAAAAAATAGGAATTGCCCAGTTGGGTTTTTGGTCTTGTTTTGCTGTGAAAATTGATTGAATATAATCAAGCTTGTTTCTTTTTTGTGGTATTGATTTGTTTTTGTGTTGATTAAGCGTGTTGTGGAATTGGGTTGTGTTTAGGTTAGGTTTTTAGGTTGCATAATTGGAGTTGATTAGTGGTTGATGAGTGATGACTAGTGTTGTTGGTAGTTTGGTACAATAGGTTTTTGGCAAAATATCAGAGTAACGTGGATGCTTAGTAATAATCTAAATTCTTACGTAATGCATAGATGGTTTGAAGGGTTATCGCTTTTTGTGCAGTATCTATGGTTATAGGTGGTATGAGTCCCTTTTTCCTATGATATAAGTTTGGAGAGGATGTCAATGTTGCCGATGTAGGAACGATTATTATATCCAGGGCTCCTGAAATTTGAAAAGCCATAGTTGTTTTGGGTTGTTGGGGGTACCTATATCATGTTCAAATATTGGGATGGAGAGAGTAGCTATAATGTGTACTATAGGACTACTACAAAACTTGAGTTGAGCATAATTGTTATTTGTATTTCTTGGTGCTACAGAGTGGCTAGTATCTCCATTAAAGCTGATATGACAAACAAAGCACAATAGTTTCATGCTCGTTAACTTGGAGGCCATAGACATAATGGGGGTAGGATATGAAAGGGACACATAGATATGAAATTTTCACTTATAATGAATATATGCTTGAACTACATTGGGAAGACAACCACCGATATATGTTTGTTGGAGTATTATTGCCTATCTTTTGGCCTTGCGCGGTCTACCTGTTGTCTTAGGACTGTGCAGTTGATTGCACAAAAGAAGAGTTACATTGGGGCATTGAATTTGTTGAGAACTTCTGTTAATTTTAAAAATTGCTGGATAAAGGTTAAGATGCTTCTCTTCCCACGGGTGTACATTAAGGATTACTACTACTAATACTACTACCAGGAGAAGGAATCCTATAGCCATAGGAACTTAGCAACGAAAAGAATGCATATCATCCATGCTTTACATTAGACAAAGTTAATCCAGGGAAGGTACCATACCAACAACACCAGACCAAAGGCGGGGAGGCTAAGAAAATCAACTTTATCCAACAAGGATTCACACGTTTTTTTTTTTTTTTTTTGTGTGTGTGTGTGTGTGTGTGTGTCTCGGTCTTTCGTTTCTCTTTAACCCTAACCCCTCGATATGGTTGATCAATCACATCTGTAGAGGATTTACTTGTTATTTTTCTTCAAGAGCAACATAATTCATGTGAAGATCCAAGATTTTTCATATTGGAATCTATGCAACTCCACTCTACCTGCACAATTGCAAACAAACTACACCATAATTTCATAATAACTGCTTTATAAAGCAAAAATAGGTGATAATTACATCTTTATAAAAACCACCAATAGGATTCGCTAACCATACTCTCTTATCATGGAACAAAGCTCTAGGAAGTCATAAGGCCAGTAAGAGCATCTCCAATGGGCAAAATTTGGGGTTTTGTTATCACAAGAGACGGTCCTTAACTATTTTCACCCCTCCCCCATTCCCAAATTTATACTTATTCAAGGTTAAAATAGAGAAGAAACCCATAGGAACCATGAATATCAACACAACAAATGGTAATGATTCACTCAAGGCCATATTTGCTTTTTATGACCTTTTCCCCAAAGAAAATTGCTAAAGCATGCTTTTCAAGGCCCGAGGGTTGTTTTGCTCTCATTTCTCTGTTTTAATTTTACCTTCGTTTCTTATCCACTTGGTACCCTAAGACTTTTTACTATACCATTCAAGATATCCTTCATCAGAAACATTTCCACGAAATATTGTTTCTTTTCACTTCAGAGTGAACAATTATTTTGTGTTAAGTAATTGGCTACTATTGGAGGACATGTTTTCCTCCTTTGCTGTATTTTTTTGACACTGAGTTAATATTCATTTCTCTTTTTGTAACAAAAATAAAAAGTTACTTTGAGTTAAGAGGTTCCTTTTATGCATGTGGTGATGTGGGATATTTGATTGTGGAGGATCACAAATCTTCCTTGAGTTTACAGTCCAACCTTGTTTGCTAGTTGTTATGGTGCATATGAATGCATATAGAAGGATGGCGAGCAAGATGGAGTTTATGCTTCTATTGGAGATATGGAGAAGTGTCAAAGCTTCTGTTTAATTGGCCACCATTTAGATAGGTGTTATTTGTTTGTAGGATGCATGTCAAATGAAGTTCAGTATGAATATATTGATGACAAGGTGTTAATAAGTTCTATAGGGGAAGTGAAGGTGACGAACATGAACTGTTTGGTTTATCTGCAATGGAAAATTATTGCATTTTTTTCCCCATATCTGGTGGTTATTTGGGAGATATTGTCTTTTTGACTTGTGATTGAGTGAAGCAGTGGGAATGATAACTTACAGTATTGTTTTAGGGGTGGTGGGAATAAGAATTTTGGTATTGTAGTAGGAGGGAATTTAGAGCTGTTATTGATACATGAAATTGAGTAACTTTTTGTAGCAAGAACTATTTGAGTCTCTAGAAGGGTAGTTACATGTTAGACCTTTTCACGAATATAAGCAAACTAATAAAGAGATTTGGATCTCACACTTTTTACCTTTCTGGTATGAGGATGACTAAACCGAGGGAGAATAATGTTGATTTTCTTTTTTATGTTGAATTCTTCTTGCTCATGAAGTAAGGTAAAATACATTTTAAAGGTGCATATGGTTTAGTCAAGAGATGCTGGAATTCTCTGTTCTTTGTGGATGGTGAAGCACGTAGGTCTAGTTACATACTGATAAATCGTAAAAGAAGAAAGGTCTATAGAAGGTCGAAAAGTATTGTGTTCACAAGGTTCTACCATTCTCTTTTTCTTGCCTAGAAGTTGCTTGGGAACTAGAGGACTTGGCATGATAGTTGGACATTGTTAAGGACTTAGAATAGGAGATGTCCGCTCTCATTTGTATGGGAGAGTCATAACTGGCTTATAAGAGAGAAATTTTGGTATGTGAGAGCTATGTTGCTCAGGCTTGAAACAATGATTGAGGATTCGCGACATTATGGGTATATTAGTGAGAATCAGACTTGTCTAATTTAAGAGAATTACATTTATACTTTTGGTTATCTTGAAGTGTCTTTGTATCATGCTATTTCTATGTATCAAAAAGTCAATCAGTCAAACACAAGACTTTGGCCGAAATTAGAGTCCGAGTAACATAGTGTAAGAGAGTCTAGGGGTCTTTATTCTTAACCCATGTAAATATTACTTCAACCTGCTTTCCTACTCTGACACGGTAAACATTCTATTATGATCCTTGTTTCAGATTGCATGGTGGCACGTTTTATTTATCCCTTGAATTTTTATGCAGGTTGAAGCGGAGGAGCAACCAGAGATCTCTGAAGCTTATTCTGTTTCTGCTGTTCCATACTTCGTCTTTTTCAAGGTAAGCTCAAAAATTGCATTCCGTCTATAATTGTTGATATAGCAACCGTAGTTCTTTTTNATTGAATATTTATTTGTTTTGTGTTGCTAAATGAAATGTTCACATATTCTCTGATTTTACTTCGAAGGGATCAGAAGAGGTTAATTTATGCTTAATGTTTAGGATTTTCTGGTTTGAGGAATGGAGACAATATTTTTGAAGACTTGTTTTAATGGGCTGATAACTTGTAAGTTAGTTCCTGTTATATAATGTGGTAAAGTGGCAAGCTGAGGGGCTGAGAGGACAATGGGTTTGTTCAAAGAGCTAAAACCAAGAGTGTACCCTATTCTGACTTGTCTATTTCATTATTGGCGTATCTGTCTGCTTAGTTTTGTGTTCATGTTCTGCTATTGTATCGTCTTTCTCAATACATTTGGTTACTAATACCGAAGTACAATAATGTGTAGTCATGTGTTGGTTCAAGTTGCTTCTGGATGATGAATGAAGATGAGTTTTAAAGGTCTAGGTCAACACAATTTCCATATGGCCTATTGATGTCTCACAAATGGTAGGTACTGGGAGGTCTTGGTTGTATCGATATCAAGCTCAAAACTGATTAGAAAGAAAAAATGTTCAAGATCTTATCCCTGTCCATTTGGCTCTGGCTCTCTTATCACTGTCCATTTGGCTCACTGTTGTAGTACCCAAGAGCAGGATTGTTATCACCGTTGCATGCCCGTATGTAAGAAGAGGAGGGAGGGGGGATCAGGTGTAAGCAACCTTCCCTGCATTATAGAAAGATTGTGTGGCTAATAAGAAGCACACAAAAGTAGAGCCATTTTGACTCAGCCCATCATAATCCCAACTTAAAATTTGTCAATATTGACTGAAGCTGAAATCTATCAATATGTACTCTTTCAGTATTATTGGAAATGGACACTACAGCTTTCCAATATAAAAATATCAAGTCCAGAGAGTTAAATTTGACAGTGATTATGAAGCACATGACAAATGTGTTTTTAGGGAGGGAGGGGGATGTAGTGCTTTCGTGAGCAAGAAGCATGTAGGACAAATCAGGGGGGGGGGGGGGGATGTCATGGTTTCACCTGCGAATGAGGTACAATCATGGCATGACAAGAGTTCTAATAGATAACGATGTTGCGCGGTTGCGCCCTTTTTCTGCTAACTTGTGCTGGGGGCAGGGCAGCTGTTAGACTTTAATTTAACAATGATGAATGTGGCGACATCGGTTTATGTGGAACTAAGCGAAATTGAATTTTATTGACTGTTGGATATCACAATCCTGAAGGAACACCTTGTCCCACTTTCAGATGCTGTTGAATACATAGATAGTCCATTTGTAACTGGGCAGAAGGACAAAATATTACTATAATTCAATATTAATCTTAAGCCTTTTCTGTTAAGTGATATATGCTCTAAGTTTTGTAGATCTAATTTGATCGACATTGTTTTTCTCTATCTTGTGTGAATAGGGTGGTAAGGCAGTTGATACATTGGAGGGAGCAGATCCATCCAGCTTGGCCAACAAAGTTGCTAAAGTTGCTGGTTCAGTCAACCCTAATGATTCTGCTGCACCTGCCAGCCTTGGTTTGGCTGCTGGATCCGCTGTTCTTGAAACTGTAAAAGAGCTTTCTAAAAGCAACGGTACATCATCTTCAGTGGTCGACCAATTACCATCTGGTTCAGGCAATGACCTCAACAAGAAACTGCAGCAGTTGATTAATTCTCACCCAATTATGCTCTTCATGAAAGGAAGCCCTGAAGAGCCAAAATGTGGTTTCAGCCAGAAAGTTGTTGACATCTTGAAGAAAGAAAAAGTCAATTTTGGAAGCTTTGATATCTTAACCAACCAAGAAGTTCGAGAAGGGTTGAAGAAATTTTCTAACTGGCCAACTTATCCTCAGCTTTACTGCAAAGGCGAGCTTCTTGGTGGGTGCGATATAATCATTGCGATGCATGAGAATGGTGAACTGAAAGAAGTTTTCAGTGATCACGAGATCAAAACTACCGATTCTACTGACAACAAACCAGCAGAAGCTGGAAGCGGGAAGGGCGGTGTCTCTGACGCCACCGGCTTGACCTCGTCTTTGACTTCCCGTCTTGCTAGCCTCGTCAACTCCAATCCCGTCATGCTCTTCATGAAAGGTAAGCCAGAAGAACCCAAGTGCGGTTTCAGCCGAAAAGTGGTCGAAATTCTTCAGCAAGAGAAGGTCGAGTTTGGTAGTTTCGACATTCTAACTGACGATGAAGTTCGACAAGGTCTCAAGGTGTATTCGAACTGGTCCAGCTACCCACAGCTATACATCAAGGGCGAACTTATTGGTGGGTCAGATATTACTCTGGAGATGCAGAAGAGTGGCGAGTTAAGGAAGGTTTTAGCCGAGAAAGGGGTCATGGCTCAAGACTCCCTCGATGATCGGCTTAAGAAGTTGGTCAACAGTTCACCTGTTATGCTCTTCATGAAGGGCACTCCTGATGCACCCAGGTGCGGTTTCAGCTCCAAGGTGGTGAACGCTTTGAGAGAGGAAGGGGTGACTTTTGGGTCCTTCGATATCTTGAGTGACGAGGAAGTCAGGCAGGGCTTAAAGACGTTCTCGAACTGGCCTACTTTTCCACAGCTTTACTACAAGGGAGAGCTCATGGGTGGTTGTGATATCGTGCTGGAGATGAAGAGCAACGGGGAGCTTAAATCTACCCTTTCAGAGTAGGTACAATTTGATGAATCATTGGATGTTTCTGATTAACATGGAACAAAAATGTTTTAGTGTTGCATATTGAGGAGTGTTGGAATGTGATTTTCTCAGTAAACATGTTTTAGCACTCTGCTGAGTAGTTGATGCCTTGATGGTGGTTGTTTCGAGATTTGAGGCTCGTATTGTTTTTGGTATAGTTGTTAAAAATGCTGCTTGTTGAGTAAGGATGGATGGTCTTCATATATCGAGTAGATAGATCTTGTAATAATTTGCTTGTTAAAATTGGTCTGTGTTATCACAAGGGACTTGGCAAAAAGAACTCTGATCGCCAGCCTATTACTCCTTAATGTAAAGATAAGATTTTTGGGGTTGGCAAATTCGTTCTCTATGTTGCTGATGATCATAAAATGCTTAGTATGTCAAGCTGGAAATACGAAGGAATTGAGGCTGTTTATTTCAATTGCATGACGTTAAATTAAACTGATTGCGCTCTGCTTAGTTTGAGCTCAATTAAAGAGAAGGAAAATTGACAGTGAGAAAGAAAACATATGCTGTACAATTGAACCGAATCAAATGTACAATGGTAACGATGAATTCGACCATTTGTGATTACATGCCAAATTTAGGTAAGGCTGATTTTCGTTCTAGGCTGATACCTAATGGTGATGGTTAGAATCTGATGCTTATACTCCCGCTATTCAAAATCAAGTTATTTTAAAAAAAAAAAATTCAAGTTATATTTACAGTATAATTCAAACTAGTAATGTTACTTGATACAAAAATAAAAATAAAATCTAATCATAATTTTTCTTATCCATAAGAAGAATCATTTCTCTTGGGGCATTCTCATTGCATCTACACGGATTACAAATGCAGATCATATAAACGCCTCACCTCTAAAAATATGATGGAGGGGCTAGATTGCCTGAACAGCTGATCCCGAATATTTACGAGGTTAAGCAAACATTGCCTGTCAAGATGAGCAACTGTTCGTTTAAAAATAGGATCTTCTGTATGTTTTTTCGTCTTCCCTTGATCAGCTTTCATCTTCTCCAAAAGCTTTGGCATATCAGATGGTTGGTTGGCCATAAACAGAGCATCATACATCTGGAGTAACTTTCCCCAACAGTTCGATAAAGGATTCTGCGTTTTTAGAGCAACCTTCTTCGTCACCTACCCAACTCAATATTCTGTCTACGACTCGCTTGTTGGGCTCCCATCCTTTATGTTCTATGGAGAAAGACACTGACAATGCTACCTTCATGCACCTCATAGCTTTCTTCATCTCCCCCTTCTCCACATATCCTGCAGCTAACAAGCCCCAACTGTTTGGGCTACAATCCTTCCCTTTCTCCAACAATTCTTCAAGCATTGATTCTGCTTTCTCAAACAATCCCTTTTCCAAGTACCCCATAATGACGATATTAGGAACTCTAAAAGTGTAGCAATTATCAGAAGATTCCCAATCCTTGAGCACCTTCTCGGCTTCTTCAACTGCACCTATCTTCACGAGAGATTCGAGCACAACAATAAAATCCCGGTTTAAACATCTCTTACAGACGATCTTCTCTTGTTCCCACAACCTCAAAATCTCATCTTTCTTCCCCAGCTTTGCATTTAGGGAAATTAAATGATGGTAGCCTACACCATCTTTGTTATCTAGTCTTACCTCTGCCTTCTTTAGGGCATCAACTGCCTTATCTGTAAGCCCTCCTTTTATGTAAAAATTAGCTGCAACTGCATATGTGTTCCAGTCCACTGCCAAGTAGGGTAGAGTGTCGAGTTCTTTCAGAATTTTCTCCATTGCCTTGAGATCAGAGCTTACTCCATAAGAATTCATGCAGAGTCTGTAGCTATAGTTATCTGGTAAAACCTTGTTTTCCTTCATCTCAGCCAGAACCTCAGGGACTTTCTCATATTGTCCAATATTTGTGTAAAGGCACATGATGTTGTTATAAGTGAGAGCTGTAGATGCAAAACCCAATTCCTTCATCTTCCGCAAATGTGACAATGATTTGTCAAGTTGGCGTTGCCGCACATAGCAGTTTAAAAGAGCGCCATATGTCTTTTCAGTTTTCTCTTCGTCTTGTAAGCTATTGAAATAGCTCTCTGCCGACAGAAAACCATGGACTTTACCAATCAGATCCAATTGAATAGCATGTTCAATTGGTGTGATTTCAAATACCCCTTTCTCATTCATCCATTCTAAAACCTGCACCAAACATCATTGCACTTAACATATCAGAACTTTTGAACTTGCTACACCAAGGTGTCAATCATGGTGTTGATTCTAAGCTATTGGCAAAATAATTCAAAAATAAGGATTTGAATTTGGAATCTAAGATACAATTATACATTCAAGTATTCCTTGAATCAATTATTTGATTGATTAAGCCAAAATATCATGCAGCTTAAATCCTAACAACTTAGCAGGATAGTATCAACCAAACCTAGTTGAGAACATTGAGGACGCCATGATTCAGAGCAATAACCAAACCAGGTTTGGAAGGCTTAATTTGGGTAGCAGTTATTTTTGGTATTCAATAAATCTCATGTAAAGAGCCGCGCTTCCTTCACAACTCTTAACCATTATAAATTTGGAAACATCATCACAGTACACATGCCTCCAAAACCAAAGACAATTAATATTTGGGTCCTGTTTATTTCGTCATTCCCATCTGCATACAGTTCAACTTACTTTTTCTCACGTACTATTATTCATTCACTTCAGTTCAACACAATTTAGTTGAAATAAATAGAGCCTTATCATATGAGACCCTTGATTGAGAAAAGAAAAGTTGCCTACTACATGATAACAAATAAGAAAGGACAACTTCAAGAGGCCGGAGGCGTTTCACTGTGTTTATGATTTACACCATTGACACCCAAAACCACCATGGTCATGATATACACCATTGACATTCTTCCCTCTATCCAACAATAATTGTTAAGAGTCCACAGGACTCATAGAGTAAGACTGACAAGGAAAACCAGCAAAAGAACACAAACATCAAACTTTTATCTTGCCAACCTGACTGTTTGTATCTCAATTGCAATCCCTCCATATTAACATCTAATCTTCAAACATACCCACTTACTCAAATTCTAATTCACACCAACGAATGACTTATCTACTTACAGTTCTCACTTTATACACACCACAACTTATCACCAAATTTCCCCACACCCACATTTATTCCAAATTCCAGATTCAAGCATACCCATTACCCACAACTTATTATCCAAATTTTGGCACATACCCACAATTGCAAAGTCCAAAATTCAAGCAAACCCACATTCTATACTCTTCAAAATGCTTCCTTGATTCAAATTAAACAAGGGATCAAATTCAATACCTCCAGTGCCTGAGTGAATCGCTTGCGCTTGCGGAGATCGTGGATTATTCGGGTCAGCTCGGCAAAGGAGACCTTCTTGCCCTTGTGTACCCAATCATCAAGCTCCGATTTTACGCTGATTTTGGGGTTGCCCATTGGGCTTATCTTCGCATATAAGCTCGCACTGCCTTGCTTGCTCGACGTATAGTAACTCCTTCTTCCATTAATGACGTTAGAGCTCGCCACCAGAGCTGCTGCTTCCGATGAACGTTGAGCTTGATTTAGCCTCAAGCTCAAACGATTAAGGATCATGAAGAGCTTCGAGCTCATGATTCTTGAAATGGGTATGAAGCAAAATGATGGGTTTCAATTCGAGCAATCGCAAATGGAAAAATCAGAGAATCAAATGGTTTAGCAGGAACTAGAGATTTGCTCGTTGCTCTAAAAGAGAGAATTTAGTGAGAGAGAGAGGAGAGAGAAATGAGAGAATTTGAGTTTGGTATGGCAAAGAAATAGGCTAGCAAGAGGAAAAAAAAATAAACATTGAGCTTCAATGGATTCCATCCATGGCGGCATCAGAAAGAGAGAGTCGAGATGGACAAAAGAAAGAAGAGAGAGGTTTATTGAGTTGTTGGGCTGGGATTTGAAGTTATGGGTAAATACTTGAAAACTGTAATGGATTTGGCCCAATTTGTGAATTCAATTATTTAGATTTCCCAAACACTTGAATTTGGGCCAATATCAGAAATTCAAATCAGTATAGGCTATCCAAACAGGCCATATTTTTTTTGGTGCAAATCCAAACAGGCCATATTAACCATTTATTTGCCTTTCTCACCTCTCTGATGTTCATAAAAACATGTTGCTACTATTGGAAGGTCCCCGTTGCTCATTTTCAAACTTTCTTTTTTTCTTCTTATTAATTACATATTAAATTAATCGTCTTCTAAATTTCATACAATAATCCTTTAAATGGTTTTCCATAGCTAGCAATGAGTTACTAAGGTTGAAGATATTAGGAGATATATAATTTGATTGGTACTCCAATCACCAGTTTAAACTTTTGGTTGAAACGGTTCTTTTATATGATATTAGAGCTTTAATGACCAATAGGTCTTGAATTCGAATCCTGGCGACGACCCGTGCTCCTATAGTTGAGATTCGTCCTATAGTTGAGCTTTAGCACAAGGTAGGGTGAACCTATGCATGATCCACGCTTCAAACCCAAAGGGCATTCGCATGAGGGGGCGTATCAAGGGATATATATTTGATTGGACCTTCAACCATCAGTTTAACCTTTTGGTTGAAACAGTTCTTTCACAGAAGAAAAACGCATAAGGTTTGATGAATCAAAATTCAGCATTGTTTTGTTTCAAAAAAAGTTAACAAATGTTATCATAAAGAAAGTTGACAAATTAGGAGGGTATCATGTATGATTTGAAAAAACAGTATCCACCAGATAAAAAAGGTCAAAAAAAAAAAAACAAGGTTGCCAAATAGAATTTTTTTTTTTTTTTTATTTGGAGAAACCGTACCCCTAAACTTTGATGAAATGCATATTGTGTTCATTCTCTTCGAATCCATCATAATGGAGGTTAGTTTACTCATTTGAAAAAACAACAACAACAACAACAACAACAACAACAACAACAACAACAACAACAACAACAACAACTAACTAACGTTAATAATCTCAACTATGGATGAAAAAAACGAAATAATCCCAACTTTTAAAATTAACACCACTATATGCCCCGTCAAACCGTAATATACCCACCTCACTAGAATGTACTAAAAGTCACCAAAATTTGTCTTTTCTTTTTGCAAAGTATGTTTTGCGTTTATATTTTAGATGTCTCACATTTTGCTCTAAATATCAACTTTAATTCAAGGAAAAATTTCAAAAAGGGTGCCCGAGATTTAGTGTAATATTAAAAAGGGTGCGTGACGTTTGCATATTCCCATTTAGGATACCTAACCTTTTGAGTTCATTTTCATTTAGGGTCCAATGACCTGACGGCATTAAATTTTCAGTTAGATTAGTGACGTGTCTGAGACTGTAAGTGTAAAATATATTTCCCGTGTGAGTGTAAAATTACCGTCAATGCCACACAGATATCAAACCATACTTGAACACGTCACTAATCTAACTTAATTAAAATTTAACACCGTCAGGTCAGCGAACCCTAAATGAAAATGAATTCAAAAGTTAGGTACCATAAATGGGAATATGTAAATGTCGTGCACCCTTTTTAATATTACACCAAACCT
Source organism: Mesembryanthemum crystallinum (assembly GCA_030267885.1). Lineage (NCBI taxonomy): Eukaryota > Viridiplantae > Streptophyta > Magnoliopsida > Caryophyllales > Aizoaceae > Mesembryanthemum > Mesembryanthemum crystallinum. The sequence continues at coordinate 3,662 of BSSO01003540.1, read as the reverse complement.
CGGGCACCCTTTTTGAAATTTTTCCTTAATTCAATGACTGCTCAATAAAGCCATTTCATATAAATTTTTGTGATACATGTATTAGTAGTTTAGGGTTGAGCAAAATCAAATATCCAATTTTACATGGATCGATAACTGGATAATCTGATCTGATTTTCGTGAAATGTTCATATTTCTTCTTCTTCTTTTCCCCCTGACTTCATCCATATTTGAATCCTAAAAGTATTTTCCAGAACTACTTCATCCGCACAAAATACATTACCTATATCAGGTAATTATCAAATCACATTCAGAATTTAGTAAAATCTACAATTTGTGACTGAGAATGCACTAATCATGCTTCATCAGCACAATACATTACCTATATTAGGTAATTACTAAATCATATTCAAAAGTTAGTAAACTCTACAATTTGTGATTGAGAATGCACTAATCACAATTAGTGAAGAAGACACCACCACTTACAATATTTTGAATTGTTCACCAAAAAAAAAAAATCCTACGTATTATTTAAGATAGACTAGTGATGAATCAATTGAATTACTAAACGGGTTATGTTGTTAGTCAACTTTTGAAGTAGACGGCTACGGTGTCTCATAAAAGTGAGGAGGTGAGGTGGTCGGCATTCAACCTTGTTTTGAATGGGAACAATAATCTAAGGTTTGTATTGTTGTACACCCAACTATTTAGGACTTTTCAAAGGAACTTGGCCTTGTCAGTTGTCATAGTAACCCTTTGGTTAGCAAGAACCTCACATTTTGAGGCATCCTCGTTAGACTAGACGTGGCTTGTTGAAGATGATCAAGAAGCGACACTTCGAGTTGATTGAACTTGTTTGGAATTTGGACTCTCCATTAATGATAATTTGAGCAACGATTGTGACAACAAAGAAATGTTAAAACTTTATTCATTTCAAGGAATACAATTACAAAGTTGGGCAACTCAAATATCTCAAAATATACTATACATTTCATTTCAACAATTAATTATCAACTAGCTTCAGGAGATAAATAATTGATTGGGTCTCTAACCATCAGGTTAAGTTTTTGATTGCGTTGGTTCCTTCACATTTTCAAATATATTTTGTTTCGTGTTTTTCCCCCACCTTTTTTTGGGTTATTTAAATAGTTACAATGGCTGATAGAAATTAAACTCCCAAAGTTAGGACAAAAATACTCCGAATCATTGGAGCATCTCTTGATTCCTGTTGTGCGCTCTTAATTAAAAAAGCATTATTCAATCTACACAAACTACCAAAGATAAAGGTGTACAAAAGCGCAAAACTTCTAGCACACACAAAAAAGAAAAACTTATGCCCATTTTGCCATCAAGGACATGATAGCCATACCTACACAGGCAGCAAAGTAGCACACAAATTGAAGCTTGATGTTGCCTTGAAGCTTTGCACCCATAAACTCAGTTGCTAAGAGGTCCACCAAAGCCATGTAAATCAATAACCCAGCTGAAATAGCATTCAAAACCCCAACCACAATGAGAGCAATTGGGCTGTTCTCATTATACACATTTAGGATTCCAATCCCAATAGCTATCCCTAATGGTGTTGTTGTTGCAAAGAAGGCCACCATTATTGCTTTCATCTTCATCCCATACTCTGCCTGATTAGTCAATTAACAATCATATATGAATATCATGAGATCAGTATTAAAAGTACAAGAAGTACTCCCTCCGTTTTACAAACAAGGTGACGCTTTGTAATCCGCAACTCACATGTTACAAAGCGTCACCTTCTTTAGAGAACAGAGGGAATATGTAGTTAGTTGAATTTTACTTCTATTTATTTTATATTTGGGTTGTTAAATTTTTTTTCTTATCCACAACTATTAATTTACACATGATTTTTTTTTTTTTTTTTTGAGGGACATAAAGGTGCACTCTTGGATACCCGTAATAGAGCATATAACAAGCAGATTCTCTTTTTCTTTTTCCGTAGATACATGATTAATTTTAAAAAAAAAACACATACATACATATTTAATTAAAAGAACCAACTTAAACCTTGTAGTTATGCATCATTGACCTATCATTTTTTAGAGCTTTATGCTAATAATTTAATCTTGGAAGACTTTGGACAATTCTATGGAGAGTAAGACTACCGTACCTTTGATTATTATTAGTACAAAAGTAAAAATTAAAAAAATTAGCATAATATTTAACATGAATTATTTTAAAGTTAGTAGGTAATTAATTGAAAATTACTACTGTATATGATTAATACCGTACCTGTAAGATGCAACCACCAAGGCCCATTCCTTCAAAGAGTTGATGAAAGCACATAGCAGCTACAAGTGGTGTTATGGTGCATGGATTGTTGGATACCCCCATTGATATTCCTATCACCACTGAGTGCACTACTATTCCCATTTCCAATACCTGCGTGCACATATCACATATATCAACTATATGTAACAACTTACTACGGCCCTGTTTGGGGTGGTTGCTAGTTGCCAATTTTCAATTTTTTTGAAAACTCAAAACCAGTTTTTGGAAACCGCTTTTTTTTGTTTTCAATTTTCTATTGTCAGTTTTGAAAATGAAGCAGGGAACTGTAAGCACAAAAAAAAAAATCAGATTTAAATTAAATTTCTACAAAGAGTTGAAAATTTTTCAAAACTAAAAATTGGCAACTGGCAACCATCCCGAACAGGGCCTATGTAATTTATAAATATATAGATTAATGAATTGAAAATATCCTAAATTTTAGAATTCTATAAGATCAATTATCTAAGATTGAGGGAGAATATGACGACACTTTTTATTTTAAGGGATAACTACCTAGCTACTCTATAAGTATCATTTTTTTAAGTGTTGAATGGTGATTATTAAATTCTATGTACAAATGCTCATTTGACTTCCAAGTTCTACACAAGTACGTAGCGTGTTTAAAGAAACCCACGAAAGTGAATAGGACTAACTTTGAAAGTTAATCAAATCAATTAAAGTTGGTAAAATCCATATCATATGTGTACGGAGATCTATACTTTGAGTACTATGTATATGAATCATTTTGTAGTCCTACTAGAGTAACGCAAATGGAAATCAATATTACTAATATTAGCAATTAAGGGTACTTATTATAAGTGTTTCATTAAGGTATCCATAATAGTAGTCTTAAGTGCCTTAAGCCATTTTTTTTTTTTTTTGGCTAAATTAAAGAAAGGTGCTAGTGGATAGCGATCGATACACCTCTCGCTATGTAATGTTCGTACTCTCGTGTTCAACATCGAACATATTAGACTAACTGAACAACCAGCGCAAGCACTGGTCCCGTCAACATAGCACCATCAAGGGTAGGGATAGATGTCAATGGGTAGGATATGGATCTGGTGGAGGCATATCCATATCCATATTCATTTATTTTACCACCATCCATATCCATATCCATATCCATTTACCCAAACTTCATCCATCCATATCCATATCCAATGGATGAAGCAAGTAAATGGATATCCAATGGACATCCAAATTATATAAATATTTATGCATAGAAGCCAATTTTTCAATTTTTTCCCTTAACCTTGTGCTAATTAACTTGAAAATAACCAAGTAATGTCAAATAATACATATCAAAGATTAAAATAAATACACAAATATCTCTAAAAAGTACTCCCTCCGTCCCCCACTTACCTTAACAAAACTCACAA
>BSSO01003539.1:0-16302 GCA_030267885.1 Mesembryanthemum crystallinum | reverse complement strand
TACTTTGCATCCTTAACAACGATTCGGGTTTGCCTGACTTAGTTCCGACGGGACCGTGAACTAAGTGGCACACGGGGTTGACTAGGCAAAAGTATAGCCAAAGAGTCAGCACGTGACAGTATGATGATGATTCAATATTGGCAGATTACCATGGAACTTAAATCAATTTTTCTCTTTACTGCATTTCCTTATAAGACTGACATAGATCTTAATCAAAGAAGTTATGGTGTGTTTTAAAATAAACTACAATACAGACTTCAAATCACCTCATAAGGTGTATTTATCTATCTCACCCTTCAGAATGGATATAGCTTGAAGTTATAAATCTCATCAGAAAAGCCATAAACCAAAACCGAGTGGGAGAGATTTTGATGCAGAGACACGAGCTTCTGATTCTGTTTTGTGAATAGGGTGATTCTGTGTTAGGAATACTCAATCAACAACGCCAAGAGGTGTGCTAAATCACTGATACAATCCTCCTATATCCTATCATATGATACCAACGTAAATTATTTAGGCACAAAATTCTGGACCCCAGACCTTTACTGAACGAAACTAGTCCCCTTCTTCTCTGAGCTAGGTCTATGGTTGCCACTTGCTATTGTTGGCATCCTGATTCAAACAATCATTTTTCCCAAATATCCGTGGTAACATAACCAAGTTCTCATTAAGTATTCAATGCAAAAATATGTATGCAACACAGAATGTGATCGATAAAATGCTCATTCCACAGCCTGAAAACTTAAATGGGGGAAATCCCTGTCCATTGGTGCATGCCTATACATTATACAGCCAGGTAAAAGGGCTGGCCCAAAAGAGTATCTCATATATGCAGAACACAACTGCCAAAAGATCCCACAAAAAAAAAAAAAAAGAAAAAAAGAAATTCTATAATTAGTAGCTTCTTTTGGGTGAGCTTGCAACTAATATACAAAACATAATTTCAGCTTGTACAAGTGTATCACCAGAGAACTGAAAGAGGTAACTATATGAAGAGTGAGAAAGAAGTTGATTATGCCTAAACCCTGTAGAAACATGGAATGATCTTGAGGAAGAAGGTGTAACGTGGTTAACCAAATTCTCCACTATATTTCTCACTTACCACCCTCTATAGCGTTGAGAACAACGTAGGCATACGAAACTTCCACCAATAACACAAAGTAAAGAACTTTATCAATCACACAATGAATATACGGGAAGTGATTAAAAGGAGACAAAGCCCTCAATCGCTTTCTGGTGTTCAGGAATCTCAACACAGGTTCTAGCTAAGAGATCTGATGTTTTAGCCCCCCTTCTTCCTCTAGCAAGATGTCTTCGTGAATAGCCTTTCTTTTTTTCATAGGACATGCTTGTCAGTGATTGTACTCTCCCTCTATTGTTGTACATGGAAAGTGCAAGTAAACAAAGACCTAACACTCTCCAGTACCTTTCTTCTATGTCATCCTCCATCCCATCTCCTTCTCTCTTCTTTCTAACACGAGGAATAGATAATTAACTTTTCCCACAGGTTTAGCTTAGACATCTTAATCGTTACACCAACTGGAATACACAATTTATTAATCATCATTTAAGTGTCAAGGTTTATCAAAGTCTGATCAATTAGCTAAGCCAAATCTAATTTTGGCACTCACCTCAATACTTTCAGATGTAGTGAGTCTTGACCATATTTTCTCTCCATCTATTGCTCTTTGCAGCTGTCTCTGCATGAGATCCACCCAAAATATCATCTCATCTGCCATACAATCATCTGTCACCCCACAAGATGCAGCCCGAGGTCCAAAATGAACCAAGAACTCTCTGTGTAGACTAATTTCCTTTACAGCATGATAAGCTTCATGTATAGGAACAAGACCAACTAGCACATCCATCAGACTACCAGTTACGTCAGGGATCATAGAGAAGAACTGTGAACAAGAAACTTTTGCTGGTCCAAGCTTCATTATCACAGAAGTACATACCAAAGCCAGCATGATTAGAGCAATATCACTGGCATTACCTGAGCCCTGTGGCAGTCGCTTCTCAGACCTGAAATAAAAGATACCGTAACTCCAGAAATATGGTTTCAGAAAAGATAAGCAATTATCAAAAATCCAGATGTATCACACGAGATGACTACATACATTGTAGCAGCCTTAAATCGTGGATCCCTTTCAAAATGATGTACAAACGTTGTTACCACAACTGGAATTTGGTCAGACCAAAACCACTCAAAATGTTCAGGCTTCTTTCCAGAAAACTTCTCCCTGATTATACTTTCTAAAGGGGCAGACAGACGTAACAAGCTGCTTCCACAGAATACAAAGCAAACAATCAACATCATGAGATGTGAAACAGTCATAACACACAAAGGGTAAACTCTTTTCTTAACATTTGGGGAGCATGGGAAGAGAAGAAACAGAAACATTAAGCATGAAAATGGAAGGGGATAAGTTTGGGTAAGGAATAATTAGATAAGCTCACAAGCATTCCAGAAAGCATCCAAAAAGCATAGAAGGCTATAGAATATGTTTCTTACTAGATACCACTGTCTTGGGAGACAGAAGGAGTACGCATATGGTGTCAACAATTACATATCTGATTCAGACCCTATTAAGCCTGAAGTACATGATGACGAGGAAAGCATTACGCAAAGAGACTCTCACAGTTGCACAATGAAGCGTGGAAAGATGGAATACTCGAGGAAATCTCATACACAGGCTGCCGTCCCGTCAAAGTATCCTCCCAAAATCGAATCCTCTTGGCTCTGACCATCCCCTAACTTTAGCTCAACTAGAGGCAAGACTCAAAGAAACAAGGGAGAAACTTCCACGGGCTAGCATGAGTAGTCCATGCTGCCAAAGCATTCCACCGTTAGGCTGCAACCCCATATTTACTCCAAATACGTCTATGCTAGAGACTCTCCAGTTCAAGAGGGAACCGCCACAACCACTTACCTAGAGCAACATTCTTACTGACCAACCTGCCAGTACCAAAGCCCTTCGCGGACTTAGGCCAACACAACTAATCCTAGCTCACCACATGATCTCTCCTAATCCCATCTGTGCCTGACCACAAGGAATCTCTCATGAACTTCTCTCTACATTACTTTTACTGGAATCCTGAACAAAGAGAGATTTTGAAAGGGAATAATGGAAACAAGATTGAATAATAGTAATCTTGAAAGAAAAGTATTCATGCTTCCATCCATCTAGCCGCTTAGAGATCTGCTGTACTAACACTGATTGAGAGATTCCACCCAAAGGTACCCCTAAGTAAGGAAGAGGCCACAATGAGATCAGAAGTTCTAAAGGGACCCAACACTTCTATTTCTAGTTTTATCTGGAGATCATAAATCCCTAAATGAGAGTCTTGTTTGATGGGCCACAATTAACAAAATCAGTATTAATAATCACTGCATGTTCAAAGACTCAGAAAGTTCTCCCATTTACTAATTGATTCAAGACATTGTAGGTACATATAAAATTGATCCAAAACTTTTGTGGCATCCAAAACTTGTTCTTAAAATTGATTCAAGACATTGTAGGTACACGGTGACATTTGTCCGTTTCCAGTGTAGTTCAAAGAGTCACTATTGGCAATTGTTTTTTTTTTTTTTTATTGTTTTATAAAAGAGCAATTGTATTACTATAATGAGTATTATAAACGATGACAAAGGAGTCCTCTCAAACAAATAGTCAGTACAACAAAGGCCTCCAGTCTCAATGTGCTTCAGACAAAGGCACTACTGTGAATCCCGAATCCCCAATGGGAGCGCCACAATGAAAAAGATAAACCATTCTATCATATATCAACTTTTCCAGAGTGATTAATCTCGAAAAACCTGATTATTCTTCTCAAGTCAAATACACCAACAGCAGTCCACATCGTACCTCCAGAATATTCCCTTATTGGGGCCGAAACCTCTGAAACCTCACCAACATGGTTGAAGGACAAACCCATTACTATAAAATATACCAGAGGTATTGCTATACATTCCATGCAAGAACAGATGTTCATCAGTCTCACTGCTCCCAAAACACATCACACAAATATCAGGAGATAGCAGTTTATATGGCTTCCATTTCCACCACCTATTGTTGGTGTTAACTCTGTTAAGAACCGCAGTCCAAAATAAAGCATGCACTTTCAAGGGAACTTTGGCACCCAAATGACAGAGGTAAGAGGAAAAGGAGAATCTTGTGGGGAAGTGGTAAGATGTTAGAAAATTTACAAGAAAAGGACCCTGTGTTTGATAAAACTCAAACCCATGTATCTGATCCAACATCGTATGTTTAAGAAACAAGCAGAAGAAGCGATTCATATAACTTATCAATCTCTCTCCTATCAAAGTTCCTTGTGAAACAAAAATTCCATGAGACAGAGGAACTATTAAAAGCATAAAAATGAAAGATAGACATGTGATCCTCTTTTGTGTGGATACAAACATGTACCTTCTTTGAACAACAACATTTACGTCCCTGTCTATTCCATCCCCACGTGATGAGATTTCAGTTGCAGCTTGCAGTAAGGAATATACAGAAGCCTGAGAAAATAAGGACCAAAACTAATGAGTCTCAAGACTGCAAAAGATATTGAATGCAAAAGTTGAAACCAACAAAGAACAAATTCCAGAAATTCTGAAATTTATAAAGCATCTACTTGCTTTCTCTATACTACCTTAAATATTAAGATGAATACCACCCAATCATTATTGTCAGCAAAGAGCAATAAGGACTAAGAGCAGAACAGTAGCAACAGATGAACAGAAGATGCAGCATTTTTTTCTATGTTTCCTTTCCCCCCTCCCCCCCCCCCCCCCCTTTTGTGGGGGCTGGTGGAATGTGAAAATGCAGTAAGAGAGAAAGGTAGTACACTGAAAGAAGCATCAGAAAAAGAGACGAGCAAGGGACAACCAATTACTCATCCTGACAACTGTGTTATCATAGTGAAGACTGCTCAACTCTTTCCCTAATCGATTTCACCCACAGACCATAACAAAGCATGGAAGTAACTGCCAGATGAAGCGAACAACATCAAATTTGGTTATTATTCTCTCCGGGCAAAAATAGTAGCCACTTTCATAGGTGTGAATTGAACTAGTTATGTGACTTCTAATTCTGCAGGGAAGGAGTATAATGGTTATAATTCACATTACAGGAAATTTGACTCCAACATCATCGTCATCATCTAAAAGAACATCAGTATGAATCAGCATCATTTTCAGATCATTGTGACAGACATCTAGACACCATTTTTAATGCACAAGGAAACCACTGTCTTTAGCAACAGTTGTTCTGAGCAATAAGCAGAACAATCATTGTGTGATTTAAACATCTTTTTTCAATTATATTAAAGGTATATCTCATTCAATTTTAAAGAGGACAATACTGCAGAAGAAAACTAGAAATCCAGGAGCAGTGCAAGTAAAAGAGTTAACATCTAGAGAACTTTTCAGGTCAACCTGATATGATAGTGCCTTTGCCCATGCATTTTTGTCAACACCAAGCCATGCTGCTGAAAACCAGGATGTTTTTGTTAACGAACTTCGCTCCTTGAGTGACAACTCAAAAACTCTTGCTGCATCATATAATGATTGGACAAGTCCACCATTATAGTCCTCATTTTCCAGTGCTTGATCAAGTCTGATTCTCATTGCCTCAACATCTCTACTTGTGCTAGCTTCAGGGCTCCCATTGACTGTTACTCCGTCATCCGCAGAGGCAAATGGAAGCAGATTCCGGGCCCTTTTTGATTTATAAGAATATTGATTATGTTTACGAACTCTTATACATTTATAACTACCAGCAGTATTTCCAGATTCAAAGTCTGTACACCTCAAGAGTCTCTTCCCTGAACTAGCCCACTGAGATATCGTATAGTCCAAATCAATCACTCTGTATAAATATTGTACTGTACTTGATTTTTGCGCAACCCGTTGAGCTGAAGTACTGCAAGTGCAAAATGAAAGAGAAAACAATAGATAGTAGTGTCAAAATTTAATAGAAACAGTGAGTTTCCTTCCTTGCATAAGAAAGGAGCTACAGAGCAAAATAAAATCCCACAAGGAAGTTAACATGACTGCCACTGGAAGAAAAAACTGGTTGTAAGTTATAACACACTTTAGGTTAAATATGTTAGGGAAAATTTCAGTCCGGTGACATGGGATATAACGATATTTCACTTAGATGACTCGAGATTTGCATATTATCTATGAGATGACCTCCTTTTCAAAGTTTAGTGCAAATCATTTTTCCGGTCGTCGGAGCTGTTAAAAGTCTATTTTACCCCCATTTATTTTTTGTTGTTTTGGCTGGAATTTAGCACTACAAACCTTTAAAAAAAAGGGGGGGAAACAAATTAAAAATACAAAAGTAGCTAAAAAAAGGGGCTAAAAAATCAGAAATATTTTTAGCTCAAAAAAATAGGAGGGTACATTAAATTTGTCATTTTGCCCTTTTTTAAATTCCTTGATGAAGTGGTAGTTAAATTTGAAAGGGTAAAGCGGTCATAAAAAATTTAAGTTGTACTTATTATATCTGAAATGGCTTGTCCACGTCATCTTCCGATGACTGAAACTACATCGGAGGTCACCTAAGTGATAATACTTTAAAAAGGAGGTCACCTTATAGATATTATATAAACCTCAAGTCACCTAAGTGAAATATCGCTATACCCCAGGTCACCGGACTGAAATTTTCCCAATATGTTATATATTTCAAAAGAAGGTATTTCGGCATTCAAGAGAATAAACAAAGGAAATCAGACATTTGAACTTTCTTGAGATTTATTAGAGGTTTTGACAATGTTAGTGTTAAACCAATTGAAATTGCTCCCTCTTACTCAAAAATTAATAATAATAAAAGTCAAACAAGGTACAAGGATAAACTTTACAAAGCAACTTAATGTCTCAATCAACATAAAGAAACTAAGACTCTTAAGAGCCATAATACTGCAGTGTCGTATCAGGGGAACCAAAAAAACCAGTGCAATACCTATGCAGTAGCTGCTAACAACCCCTCACAATGAGAGGAATGCCCCTCTTTCGTGCTTAATAGAGTACTAATTTCTGTTGTCCAGAGGAACAAGGCTAATTTGTAACTGTAATTGTGTAGGACAGCTTGTCCTCCCTAGCTGTTTTAGAAGCATTATTAATACAATTTACTTTGCTAAAAGAAGCACCGTTTAAAGAAAAAAAGCATCAGTTGCAAAGCTCAACAAGGTCTAATTCTGTTAAGAACCTTCCATTGTAGTTGTTCCACATGCAAAGCTATTAAACCACAAGTTTTCCAATGAGAACAACAGCTCTACTAATTACTAAGTACACGTGATAACTATATTTTTCCCCGTTATATTGACTGAAAGGTTATTTATATCTATTCAACTATACCCTCCCTCCTCAAACAAAGAAGAAAATGTCTGGAACCTAGCAAACAGCCTCTATGCAGTTCTCAGCATTTACTTCCAAAGGAATTACTGGAGTATGAATAAACAATCCCTTCAAAATAATTATCCCATTATTAACACATAGCATGATCACGATGACTCTTCAGTTTTCCATGCCATCCCCTTCAATTCATTGCTCAGGTATCGTCTTTCATCTTTCCTCTGGTGGTATTGGACATCGGGAAAGGTTTTGGGAGGATGTGTGGAAAGAAGATTCATCCTCTTCCATGTTTCCTTGGTTTTATTAATTGTCTACTATCCACGATGCACGTTTGTTGCTTTCTACTCTAGTAGTGCTCGTGCTTGGGATCTTCATTTTCGGCGAGCTCCTTATGATTAGGAAATGGAGGAACTCACTTCTTTGTTAAATGTAGTACATGAGTACTATGTAGAGGATGAAGTGGTAGCTAAGTTGGTAGGACCATCTCTCGAACTCCGAGCATACCCGGGTTCAAGACCACATGCCCTTACTTAGGGGGTGGTTTATGATTTATGTCCCCTTCCCACCCGGTGGCCCTTAAGCTCAATGACTTGTTGATCAGGTTGACCGGGCTCCTAGGGTAATCATTGCAAGTTCAAAATCTTTTACATACTGTATTCATCTTATTGCCATTGGTGACTCTAGGGTTTTGGCTGGAGAACCTTCAGGGGTCTTCTCAAAAAATCCACTGTTTCTTCTTGTCAAATTCATTTGGAAGTCTAAGGTTCCCTTCAAGGAGTGTGCTTTTGTTTGGACCTTAATCCCTAGGTGAGGTGAACACTCACGATATATATAGTGGGGGGGACATGGTTAGGTCATTTTCCCAGGTGTATATGTGTTATGCCACCATGCTAGCAAGACGTGTTTGCATATGTTTTTGCTATGTGATTTTGTATAATCTATTTGGGATAGCTTTCTTGGAGTTATAGGAGAATGTTTTATTTGTCCCCTATTATTCAGCATTTGCAAACTTGGTTTATTGGGTTTGGAGAGGGTAAGGAGAACAAGGTGTTGTGATGGTGACACCAGTGTGCCTTTTCTTATTAGGTGCCTTTGGTTGGAACGAAATTCTCGAATCTTCTATGGGGTCTCAAAGCCTCTTGATTTTGTGTGGGATCGGGTGGTGTACTTGGCTTCACTTTGGGCCAAAGCCACTAGAGCTTTTAAGGGGATGCCCCTCCAAGGTCATCGCAAAGACTCGTAATTAGAGGTTTTTTTTGTACATAAATGCCCTCTTAATGATTCCTTGCCATCATAGCTTGTATTTAATGAACCTTCTTATTTCATAATTTTTTTTTCGTATTAAACAAATAAATAAATAAACACACATAGCAAGGTCATACTAGTGTACTCCCACCTCCAAATTTTCACTCACCTCCCAAAACAAAAATCTTTGCACATCTGTACCAGCCTTAATGCAAAGATAACCATCAAAATCCTAATCTAAGCTAAAAATAAAAGATGTCTCCATAATTCTTCTCATAGGTTCTATATGGCTTAGACATCTTCGATCCCAATTATAGGATTTATTAAATGAAAAGAACAGTAAAAATGCCTAAGAAGAAAAGGAAAAGAAAATGATTTCCTCCATCAAAAAGTGGAAGTCATTTTTGTCTATAGGAAATAACACTTCTTCCATTCAACCTAATGCAAATCATCTCAACATCAAATAGATGAAATCCAATCACCACTAGAAGAAAGTAATCTTCACCTGTCCTTCATCCAATCAAACAGACCCTTGTTAAACACAACAACAACTACACTCTCTAATGCACGACAACTCTCATGAAGGCCACATTTCCGGTTTCATAAACATCGAACAAACTTCCTCTTCATCACAACCACAACTTCTCCAAACATTGACCTTGAAAACCCCAAACTTATCTGTACTTTCTAAAAAAGCTCTTTAAAAATTGTCCAAGTTAACTCTAAAACCTAAATGATTTTCTTAGGAGTTTTATACTAGCGATAGTCAAGATGTTTAGTTTTTCAAGCAAAAGAATCTATATTGCCCAATCTTTTAAGATATGATGTTTTCTCGAGTTTCCTGCTTCTGCATTTTTGCTTCCCCGTTTCCGTGCAACATACACAACATCCATTGTAATTCCACCTCAGGTACGGTCGCGGGAGGTCAAGATATATGCAGCTTTACCTTGACTGGTGTAGACTGGCAGACAAGCCAATTCCAAAATATCGTCATCAAATGCTAGCTTAAACATTTCAACCAAGAAATTCCAGCTCAGATAAGGTACCTCAGCTAATAATTCAACCGACCAAATCATCGGCAATCAATCAGTACAATTCAAACAACACATGAACCAACCAATCAATCATACAGCAATAAAAAATGCAACAAAAATCAGGATAAATTAAAACCCTAGCTACAGTAAAGCAGCAAAACAAACAAACAATTGAAAAAGTAGTAGTGGTAGTAGTAGACGAACCTGGGAGATAAGAAGGAATTGTGATGGAATTTGACTGACATTTGAGGAGAGAGAAAAACTCAATTTCGCGGGAAAGTTTGTTGTTGAGCTGAAGCTGAGAGCCGCAAAAATGGTGGTTTGTGAGAAATTGTGAGGATTGAGTGAAGAGAGAGAAAGAGAGGAGTGTTGAGTGTTGGAAATTGGGGAAGAGAGAGAAAGTGGGGGGAGGAAGAGGATGAAGTGGCAGTCGGCAATCGGAGAATTTATCCGCTCAGCGTATCGCGTACGTGGTTCATTCTCTCTCTCTTCTCTTTTTCTTTTTGCTTTTTTTCCGTTTTTTTTTTTTTTTTTTTTTTTTTTGGAATTTGGTTTTGGGCCTTAGGAAACACAAGTGATTTTATTTGGGGTTGGGCTTTACTTCAACAATAATACTCCTACTAGTAGAGGTTAATTAATCAAGGCAAGGGGAAGCAAAATAGACACCACTTGTTGAGAGTGAGAGTACTAATGTACTATCCTCATTATAAGACACTCCTTTAAAATAAGGTAACAACCTCAATTGTACACAATTGTTATGTGAGTTCAGATTCTCTGAAGTAAAATTGTGAAGTATTGAGTAAGGTATGTCACTAAGATTATTCCATATTAACTGATCTGTACGCCTATGCATGTATGATCTGGTCATAAATTTTGATTTTTTTTATATTTCCTAACATTATTTAGGAAGCTAAGGTTAGAATTTTATGTGATTAGGAGGGTTGTTTGGAATAGGGTTTTAGTTAAGTTTCCTAATTCTAGTGAAAGTTAGAATAGGAATATGTTCTGCTCCATGAACACTATATATATAGTGTTCTTGATTGTAACTAAGGAGTGCTAAAAAGCTTGTAGAGTGCTCTTGTAAGAGAGTTGCAAGCCATTGGGGCTTGGGTCATTGAGCGAATAGCTAGGGTGGTGATGAGAATCATCATGCTCATACTTAATTAGCAATAACTCTGGTACAGGGGAAACACATTGAGTGAGGTAGGTACGCGGCTGAAATTTGTGAAAGGCTTGAGAACTTGTAATGCTTGTAACCATTTAACTCAAACAATGGTTTTGTTTTGGGCCGTCGTCTGATAGATCCTGTAGATTTTCTTCCGCTACTCGGGTTTACACGATTAATCTCGTGTCTTTCATGTTCGTTTTTGTTTTTCTGTAATCGTTAAATTTCTGTATGAATCCACCTTATGATAATTCCATTGTAATCCCAAACATCTTTTAATGCAATGTCAATCTTGTGTCTCAATGATCCTAGTAACTCAACTCACATATCACACCGATTACAATGGCCTACTACCTCTATAGTAGGCCCCTCTAAATTTTTAGAAAACCTCCCCGTAGCCAAACTATTGGAATCCTCACATATCCACACAATTTAGAAATTTCCTTATTGCTTACACAATAATTACCCTAGATACATAATCTAGTAATATAGAAAATTACTTCAAATTAGGATTCTAATACAAGACAGTGAAGACACCAATAAGGACAGTCAAAAGCTTGGCAAACAATCAAACACAAACAACGAACTTTCCTCTAGCCAACACGCTCTGTCGGTCCATACCTACTACACTCGGCGCCCTCTACTCGCAACTTTTGAGTTGCTACTGATGTTTGTACCTGCTTAGGCCAAACTACAAGTGTTTGGGCGCCCAATATATATATGACGCCTTAGCTTCATGCCCATTTCGGCTAGTTTCAACCCACAACACAACTCGCTTATCTTCATACGAGTACCTTTAATTTGTTAACCCAATACCCTTGCGATCTCAACCTCTAACTTGATACCCTCAAGATCAAATACATGTTTGAAAATGCACCGGACAAAGAAGAGCATGACCCTCTAGAAATTTGAAGTTTCCATATTCTTTTTTTCCTTACTCTTGATTTTTCCGTGCACTTTAGAGTAAAGATCCTTGCTCAAAAGAGTTAGTGGCCACCACATCTAAGATGGGAAATGTATTCAATAAGTATAAAACTATATGACGTTTATTACATGGTAATCATTATTACTTTCAAATAAATGCTACAATAGTTCCTTTATATTATAAGAAAAAAAGATTTTTTGTTAGAAACTATCTTATGTTTCTCACTTTTTGTGAGAAACTACTGTCCCTTGCGAAATGACTAAAGTATCCCTCGTGTTACCTTCCTTTCCTTTTCGTTTCGTCTTCTCCACTACTTTGGAGCCGATATTGGAGATAGCATCATCATCAAAGTTATCGTCGACGGCAACGGTAGAAAATTTGGATTGATGGCTTGACTACCGGGTCCATATTTGATGGCAAATGTCAAAAAGAGAAGGGAGTTCAGATAGGGGTATTTCAATTATTTTGCAAGGGAAAGCTAAAACAGTTAGTCATTTTCCATCAAATAACAGCACTATTTTGTAAAATAATTATCTTTTAAAGGTAGTCTTTCGCAGTTTTTTTTAATAACCCGCACTCTTTTAAGTATGGAGCACTAAAGCACAAATATATAATTGATGGGCAACCGACCAAGATTTGGAAAATTGCAATTTACAATTCCATGTAGAAACATTAGAAGGCCTACAAAGCAACATTTATTATTTATATGTCGATCTTCTTACGAGGGAACATATTTATGATGAGCAAGATGTCCATAATCCTTTTAATGAATATTATATTGTATTACACCCAAAAAAACTAGCTAGCAAAAGTGTAGCTCAAATTGCTGATGTATCTTGTTGTTGACTAGGCTCCTATAAACTCAGTTGCAAACCACCCCTTTTTGCCGCCCTAATAGGAATGAATGACATACATGTGTTTTTCTTAACAGTTAATGACATGATACATGTGTGTTACTGTTACTAGTTCTTATGTCTTTTGAATTTTCTTCGCTTGCTAAATACACGTAAACCCTAAATTAATTGCACCAAAATTATTCATGTGAGCAGGAAATTTTTATCATGAAAGAATGCGTTCTCAATTACTACCGAATCCTCAACCTTATTTGAAGGAACAATAATAACTCTCTTATCAAGCCGTTTGATATATCAGGCAAATACTGGATAAATAAGAAGTAGTGCTGTGTAAACTAAAATCAGTACTGAAGTTGAGAAAAAAGTGATACTAATTTTTGGATCATCAGTACTAAATTTTTTATCATCAATATCATTTTTTGTTTACCCAATACTATCTGCATGATATATCAGTCGGTCTAATATGATATTTTGTGGTAAAAGGATAAAACTATCGAACCACATATATAAACTGATCATTAATCAAAATTACTAGTATTATATAAATCAGGATTATGTTAATAATCATACTCCTTATTATCAATTAGATCTTGACATTATGTTTATCTAATACTGTCAATGTATGTATTCATTTTCATATGCCATCATATATAATGTCCCTTTCATTGATCTTATCTCTTACATTGGGATCTAAGATTGATTATTACAGGGTGACTATATACTATGCTATAACAAGTTGTTTTCTAGCTTATTGTAACTAATGCTTGCCTTTTTCTACTTTGGATGACTTAATTATTTTCCTACTACCTGTATTATTTAATTAGTGAAATCAAACACCTTTGTGATGGCCATTAGTTGCCTGCTAATGCAATTGTCGGCTGTGGCCGTTACACTGTGAATGTCATTTTTATGTAGAAAATTGTCTATTCTATCACCAACAAACGTAAATAATCAAGGTGAGTATAAACAATTATAGGAAATTATTGTGGAGAGTAATTTCGAATCCAGTTTATGCTGGTAGTTAGAAGCTTATCAATAATAGGAGAAAAATCTATAGGAGTAAAGGAGATTTCAAAATTCGGACTCTTTTTTTTTTTTTTTTTTTGGCTCAGAAAACACGGACTTGAAACCTCTCAATCCTTTATTGCTCTGATATCTGATGAAGAAATCAACTCGGACAATAGTTTAATCAAAGAACCATAAATCGTTGTATCTCCTAATTAATACTAATGACGGGGAAGTCAAATGACCAATAACCCCTCCCAAAAAAAAAAAAAAAAAAACTTAGATCCACCATCAAGTGAATAGAACCTTTATGCATATAGACAAATCGTCTAATCCACTCCATAATCTATAATTCAAACTACTCTCAACCCAATCATCTTCTTTTCATGCATCTATTAGCTTTTACTAACTAATCTTATGCTCCAAAGGTCCTTATTAGATTTGATTCTATAATATTATTCGGTCGGTTCTACATACTAAAACCTAAGTTGAGAAATGTATACAAATAATTCCAAATTTACACGTACTATTCAAATTTGACAATTTTACTCTCATATAGAGGTAAAGGCTAAGTGATTTCTGGACGTTGATATAAATAATATCATCACTAAAGAGTCACATATCTAACACATGAATAATATCTTCACAAAAGAGTCACATGTCTAACACATGGATCTCGTTTTACATATATACTAGGGGTGAGCAAAACCAGATATCCGATCCGGTTTTGATCCGAAATTCGGATATCCGATTTTTCGGATCGCCAAAAATGCGATCCGTATCCATATCCGGTTTTTCGGATATCTGTTCTTTCGGATCGGATATCCGGATAATCCGATACGATCCGGTTTTGCCAATTTTTTTTTTTTCTTGGACAAAGCTGAAAGTATAAGCACAACTGTTCTATAATTAGAATGTCAAAGTGAGTAGATTGAATTTTCCAGTGAATTAGCCCCTTGTTTGTGAAAGATTTTGAGTCTTATTATTGTGCTTTTATCACCCCTCAAAAGTCAAAATTCTTAGCCTTTCTCTCTGCTCAAAGCCAAAGTCCCAAAAGTACTTGTCTTGATTCAATTGTCTCTTTAATTCACATAAACTTAAAGAAAGTTTCAAGTACTTCACAGTTCACACCAAAGAAATCATTTCACGGTTTCAATTACATTACTTGAATGAATTATCATATCCACTTGAAACCAAGACCAAAATGGAGATAACTAGGCAAAGACATGAACCACAAAGGCCTTGTTTGGCAAGCAGCTGGTAGCTGGTGGCTGGTTTGATTAGCTGGTTGCTATTAGCTTGTTTTATTAGCTGGTTTGACTAGCTGGTAGCATTGGCTGATTGTACAAGATGTTTGGTAAGTTCAGTTGCATGGTAAGATATAAAATGACAAATAAGGGCATGAGTGTAATTGAATTTGTAATGCATTTGATGTAATATAATTCAACTTTTTGTCCAAACTTGTCATTATGTACTAATTTCTCAACAAGCTAGGAGAAAAAGTTGGGGGTAGTAGCTTTCCAAAGATTGGATTGTTGGCTCCAAAAAGCAGGCCTACAATCCAACTACCAAACACCATTTTTTAGATAATTGGATTGTCAACTGGTCAAACAATCCAACTGGTCCAACAAGCTGGCTAAAAAGATAGCAACCAAACAAGTCCAAAATAGATGAAGTCGACAACTGAATATAAACCTTCGCCCAAGCACTTCTCTGATGGTGCTGAGACTGATAAACAAATAAATATCTGAAAGATTAGAAAAGGAACTTGAACAAATAAATATTACCCATAATAACAACAACAAAACAACAAATAAATATGAACACAGATCTGTTTTGGGGTGAATTTTGACACCGCTTCGCCATTCGGTGGTGGCGTTTGGCAACGGTGGTGTCTGAGTCTGATGGTAAGGTGGTGTTTGATGAAAAGATGGCAGCGGCGGCGTGTGGTGGGTGGCGTTTCATGGCAGGCAGCGGCGGCGTGCGATGGAGAGAGATTGAGAGACAGAGAGAGAGAGACTAAGAGCGCAGAGAGGAACGTTAGCACTTAGCCGTGAAGGCTAAACAGTAAACAGTACACTAAAGAGTCAGAAGGCGCCATGGAGGCTGTAGAATAGGTAAAAATTTTAGGGTTTTATTTATATATATTTATATTTTATTTAAAAAGAAATAGTAAATCGGATCGGATACCGGATATCCGGTTTATAAAAATCCCGATCCGTATCCGATCCGAATTTTTATCCGATCCGGTTTTTTCGGATCGGATATCCGCATTTCGGATAAAAACCGGATCGGATTCGGATCGGATCGGCGGATCAGGATTAGCCTGCTCACCCCTAATATATACCCAAAAAATACAAATAAAGAAATCAAACTTGAGAAATCGAAGCATAGTTAAGCTTATTGACTGACAACACTTAGAAGCTTTAATTCTTTTGAAGTGAGAATTTGTAGCACAATAGCCACGTCTAAGTTCTAAGGGCCTGTTATTTTCGATTGAAACTGACTGAAACTGAACTTATTGCTACTAAACTGAACTGAACTGAATAAAAATTATTGTGACTGAACTGAACTGAACTGAACTGAACTGAATTTAACTTAACTTAACTTAACTTAACTTAACTTAACTTAATCAAAACTTGATATTATTATTATTATTATTATTATTATTATTATTATTATTATTATTATTAATATTATTATTATTATTA
>BSSO01003538.1:0-16305 GCA_030267885.1 Mesembryanthemum crystallinum | reverse complement strand
TTTTATTCGACAATAATCAACTGAAAAATTAAACAGAGCGAAGAAAGTGAAGAGACTGAAGAGATTGGGGCTTACCATCAGCATTAAACCGCTGATGGCAGCCCCTAAAACACAAAAATGGAGTTAGGTTTTTTTGAGAGAAAAAGACGGAGAGAAACGGCTAAGGTCTTTTTAACAAATAAGCAATCTTGTCCATTTAATAGTGACTCTTCGTAATTTGGGGTTATTTTTAATTATTTAGGGCCTATTTTATATAACTTGACCCAATTCAAGAATAAATTTTCGCAATTCAGTGGCTACTTTTATCTATTTAGGGGCTACATTTTCATGACTTAGGGTGATTTTATAAAATTACTATAGGCAAATTCTTGTTTGAGACGTGTCTCATCCAATTATTAGATGAGACGCATGAATAATAAGGTTTTATGGGTTGGGCTTAGATCCACTTATTGAAGTTGGATTAAGTGGTGGCCTCATTGAGACTAGTCTCATTAGAGATAAGCTGATTACTACAAAATGCAAATGGCTAAAAATAGTCCATAAATTAGAATAAGTCACCATTATATTAGGTCGTCTAATGGTTGGACGGTTGTACATAAAAATGGGTTAAAAATAGTCCATAAATTGTGAAAAGTGACCAATTTTTCTTTCGTTTCTTTCCATCTTTTCTTCTCTCTCAAAGAATCTCTCACGGGCCGTTAAAAGCCCGCAAATACCCGGGAACTTACTCAACAAGGACTCTTAACCATCTCTGCTTCCTTCAATCAACCCAAAACACCATTGAATCATTAATCCACCATTAATGGCTTCCACCAAATTTTCCTCTCTCTCCTCCCTTGACCTCCAAAACCACAACTTTCTCTCTCCTCACAACCCAACATCAATTCATAGAACCCATCTCCTTTTCCTTTCTAAAACCCCTCTAAAACCCTCCCCTGCATCTCCATTTATCTTCTCAATTCCCAAAACTCCCTCCAAAAACCCCATCTTTAACCATATTTCCCCCATTGAAAACTACCCAGATGATCAATTTTTCGATCAAGACAAGCCCAGAGAAGAGTGCGGTGTCGTCGGAATCTATGACGACCCTGAGGCCTCCCACCTCTGTTTTCTCTCTCTTCACGCTCTTCAGCACCGGGGCCAAGAAGGCTCCGGCATAGTCTCTGTCAGTAAAGATGGTGTTTTTCAATCCGTTACAGGCCTCGGCCTCGTCTCTGACGTCTTCAATGAAAAGAAACTTGATCAATTGAAGGGGAATTCTGCAATTGGTCATGTTCGGTATTCGACATCAGGGTCTTCTTCAACGATAAAAAATGTGCAGCCTTTGCTATCGCGAAATGAAGAATTCAGCCCTGTTGCAGTTTCCCACAATGGGAATTTGGTCAATTACACGTCTTTGAGATCAATTCTCGAGGAAAATGGGTCAATTTTTGATACTAGCTCTGATACAGAGGTTGTACTGCATCTCATTAGAGAATCAAAAACGACTCCCCTGTTTTTGAGGATTGTTGAGGCTTGTGAGAAGCTTAAAGGGGCATTTTCAATGGTGTTCTTAACAGAGGATAAATTAGTTGCTGTTCGAGACCCGTTCGGGTTTCGACCATTGGTGATGGGAAGAAGAAGAAATGGGGCTGTTGTTTTTGCTTCGGAGACATGTGCGTTGGATCTCATCGAGGCGAAGTTTGAAAGAGAAGTTATGCCAGGGGAGGTGTTGATTGTGGATGAAAATGGTGTTCTTTCAATGTGTTTATTAGCTCACCCTGAGCCAAAGCAATGCGTTTTCGAGCACATCTACTTTGCTCAGCCAAACTCGGTTGTTTTTGGGAAATCTGTGTATCAATTTCGCCATGCCATTGGAGAAAGTTTGGCAGTTGAGTCTCCTGTTGATTGTGATGTCGTGATTCCGGTGCCAGATTCTGGCGTGGTGGCGGCACTTGGTTATGCAGCCAAGGCTGGGGTGCCTTTTCAGCAGGGGCTCATCAGGTCACATTATGTAGGGAGGACCTTCATTGAGAAATCACAGGCATGGTTTATCGAACATTCCTACTTAATTCAGTCTTGCAACTTACTTTTTCTCACACATGACTAGCGATTCAATAGATTCCAAGTTTTTCTTTTTCCGTGAATATATGCAAACACTAGCAATTCATGTCTGATCAATATTGAGAAATATGACATCAACAAAATCTGAACTCTTAAGACCCATTCATTTCGTTTTTACCATCCTGTATTCAATGGTTTAGTTATGCAAGTTCACATATTACTGTTCAGTCATTTTTAGTGCAGACTTTTCTATTCAGTTGAAATGAACAGGGCCGACAAGTTACGTCCAATTCTCAAACTTGCTGTAACAGTTCAGAGAACATGACCTAATGTTGTTTCAAGTTAATATGTTTACTGATTTCAGTATCTCATTCATTACAGGAGAGGAGGGACTATGGTGTTAAGTTAAAGCTGTTACCAGTGAAGGAAGTTCTAAGAGGGAAGAGGGTGGTGGTAGTGGATGACTCAATCGTTCGAGGAACAACATCATCAAAGATTGTGAAGATGATTAGGGAAGCAGGAGAGGCTGCAGAAGTTCATATGAGGATAGCTAGTCCTCAAATAATTGGAGCTTGTTACTATGGAGTGGATACTCCAAGTTCAGATGAACTGATCTCGAATAAGATGAATGTGGAAGGGATTCGAGAGTTGATAGGGGCAGATTCTCTTGCATTCTTGTCCCTCAATGGGTTGAAGAAGATGATGGGTAGTAATGCTTCTAGTCACTGTTATGCTTGCTTCACCGGAATGTATCCGGTCCAGCCTATTGAGTAACAAGTTCTAGTACTGTAGTTTATAGCTCAACTATAATGGGGTGATCTGGGTAGGGAAGATCATCCCAATTCTATGTAAATATATATATATATATATACAAGCATAGATATTGAATGTCAAACAAAGTTTTCTCCATTTATAGTTTGAAGAAAGTTGCTCAAATGAAGTTTGAATCTAGATTTTTGGCATCACTGTCACAAAAGTTTACCAAGTAAGTTGGTCAAACATAAAACCATTGAGCTGGTGCAAAGCCTTATAGAAAAGTTGAGTTTTGAGGGAAGTCACAAGCTTTGATTCTATGTAGGAAAAAGGAACTACTTCAGCAAATTCTAACAACCTATTTTCTTTGTCAGTTTAGGGATTAGTAGCTGATAAATTTGTCTAATTTGATAAAGAGATGAAAATGGAAGGACAAAAATCATTTTGAAATCTTCTGTCTGGTTCAGAAGGCACACAGAATTCATTAAGTTGACTGCTGTTACATCTTGTGTCATCTTCTGAACCATTAAAATTTGATGGCTTTCAGTAGGAATCCTGAATCACCATGGTTGGTATTACGCATGCAAGCTAAGAGCGAAAAAGAAGTAAATACAAATTTAAAAATAACAGATGAAATGATAGCCATAATTATCATCTTATCATTGAAGGAAAACATTACAAAGAATTAGTATTCATAATCAGAAATTATAGCAATTACAATC
This sequence comes from Mesembryanthemum crystallinum, assembly GCA_030267885.1. Taxonomy (NCBI): domain Eukaryota; kingdom Viridiplantae; phylum Streptophyta; class Magnoliopsida; order Caryophyllales; family Aizoaceae; genus Mesembryanthemum; species Mesembryanthemum crystallinum. Next base: position 12,787 of record BSSO01003538.1, on the reverse strand, counting down.
ATCAAACAGGCTGAAATGTTTCAAGAAATTTGCTGATCACCTGTCCTCCTTAGCTGTAGTATTCGCTGTTGAATTTGTAGTTCATTATTTGCTCCATATTTTTGAGGAGCAAGATTGGCTTGATGAATAGCTATTGAACAATGTTTTGATGTATAAGATCTGTGTTATAACTTGCAACGATGCTCTGATAAATTTCTCGGACTGTTCACATCAACCATTTTCTGCACTGTCATAAGCATTAGACTTGTGTTTTGGAGCAAATGTGAAGCCAGGAGGAACCTTGCCAAGCAACATCTCGGAGATTCGAATCTGCCAGGGTCAAGATAGCAAAAGAATCAAAATTACATGAGATTTTTACTACCTTGCATATTCAACTCAGTAACAAGCAGTAAAAAGATACTGACCCAGTCAGCAGCAGATTCAGAGGCCATCAGCGTTTCCAGGTCATTGCGGCCAAAGTAAGAAGGCGATCGCCAGTTCAGTCGTTGTGGAATCACATCTAATAAACCAACAGGGACATATCTGTATGTATAGCTGAGCCATTCTAACAAGAAGTGCCTTGTTGTTTCTACTCCTGCATGAGGAAATTCCCCAAGCATTTAGTTGATGAAATCGTATCAGAACTTCCTATAAACTACATAAAATGGCTTACTGAATCTGTTTAACACCTAATATGTCTCTGTTTCTTCGAAATCCCTATGACGTGAGACTAGTAAGCAATGGACTGGAAGAGGGTTAATACTTCACATTAATCTAATTCATCCAAGAGCAACTTCTTTATAAAAATAAAAATAAAAAAAGCAGGACAAAAGATACTAGTCTTAAAAGAGCCTACATGTCCACCAAAACATAGGCTAACGTCTCTTCTATCTTCGATGCTGACTGTGAGCATGAGACACGTAGCCACCACATCCATGAATATAACTTGGATAAGATCCTGACATCTACAAGATTAACTTAAACAGCTCATGCTAACCTTTTGAGTCTGAACCCCAGTGCTCAAGGCCAAAGCGCACATAGTCTTTAAAAATATCTAATCGTTCACCAGCACTGATGTCCCAATGCCTTTGTTCCTTGATTTCAGTGAATATCCATGGCTACAATGAAAAGGGAAAAGGAATATGTTGAGGTTCACTGAAATAAAAATGACTGCCTTTGTATCATGTGCCAATTAAATGACTCCACAAACCTTTATCAGGGCGCCACGAGCTATCATGCATGAAGACAACTCAGGACAGTCAGACAAGTGCTTGTTCCAGTCCAAATACGAAAAGACATCCCCGTTTCCTAGTATCGGGAAAGAGCTGGGAGCCTCTCTGACATAGTTATCTCTGACACAGTTATATATGTAATCCCAATCAGCAAGTTTGCTATATCTTTGCTGACGCGACCGGCCATGTATTGTTAGGGCAGAAGCCCCCCAGTTACGAATATCAGAAATTAGAGCGTCAATACGATTCCTCCCTTCAATGTACCCTGTTCGTACCTAGTGTAGTCATTTAAACAGTTAAATGAGTTCAGTCTGATGCAGCACAGAAGAAGGTCAATGGTGTCAGATAACATGAGCAACTGTAAGAAAGAAACCAAGCATTGAACTCATAATCATTTGAGCCATAAGTGTATTGATTATCAGAAATATGAATAATGACAACAGCCAACAGAGACGCAAAAATGCTGCCAAGTTATACAACTGATGACTAAAACCAATTTGCAATTTTTGTAAAAGATGAAAGTTTGGATATAATATATATTACGAAGTTCCTCAGCATTCAAGTCGCAGCTATAATCCAAATTATAAAGACGTGCATGAAACAGGGAGGAGGAGGAAGTACCTTGACAGTAATAGGTTTCTCTGCAGAGGCACAAGCTACTTGTATAACATTTTTCATCCGCATTGGCTTTGTAAGAAGAGCTGATCCAGCACCTTTATTCACAACAAGATCAATTGGACATCCCATATTAATATCAATAAAGTCCACTGAGCATTCTTGATCAATAAGCTCGACGGCACGTGCCACAGTATCAGGATATGCACCACAGATTTGTACACCAAACAAATCCTCAGATTTATGACGTCTCAGCAATGCCCATTCTGAAGCTTGACCCTTTCCGATATAATATAATTATCAACAGAAATGTTAACAAAGCAATTCATGCACAGACCATTCACAAAAGAAAGAATTTTGCATGTGATAATTAAAGAAAATATTTGGTGGCGTGTAGCAGAATGCTTTATAGGAGTATAATCGTCATTATTGACAAACTAATAGTAGCAGACAGTACTGACCTGAAGGATATTGGTGCACATAGCCATTTCACCACATGTCACATCTGCTCCTAAAACCTTGCAAACTCTTCTATAAGGCAGATTCCCAACAGTTGTCAGGGGTGCAAGATATAGCTTCCCCCTAAAATCTATTAGCTTCTTTTCACGTGGCTGTAGTTTTAAGCTAGCATCAGTTTCTGGAGACACATAATCACATGTACTTTGTGATTTATCTTCTGCAGAGTCTTTCATGACACCCTCCCCTAGGTTCATACCTATCACCATATGGTGAAGCAGTTGGGTCAAGATTCAAATAAGCAAACATGAAAACAGGAAAGCTAGCAGACATGATTTACTAGGGTAACTAACCACTCTTTACTTCATTGGAACTACATGTCTCTTCATTCTCAGATTTTGCTTTCTTTAAGGGTCTGCTTTCATCAGTACCAGAAATGCCATTTACAGATGTCTCTTCAGGGAGACCAGCAACCTCCTCCTGCTTACTAACAGACTCATCCTTCTCACTACCATTTTCCTTCAAACAGTTGGAACCATTAGAGATTACAGGAACAGTGTCTTCTTTTTCTTCTGAATCTATTACTTTGGTAAAGCCCTTCCCCTGTAACATTTAGAAAAATGCAGTTAAACAGCAAAGCATGTAAAATAAAATTCAACATCCTAGTATCATGCTGGCAACCCAGAAATCATAAATCCCTGGGAGGCAAATCAGATGAATATCAACATATTTTTTGGAGCAATTATCAGATGTACAGTTTGATAAAGGATGTAACATGTTATATCACTAGTGCTTATGGCCAAAGATGCATGCTCGGAAAAAAAACAGGTGATCAGGAGTGCTCCTCTCAATGAGCCTATACGACCAGAGTTTTTAAGTGCAGGAAACTCAGTCTCCCCATTGCTAACCCAAGCATTAAATTGAATACCCCACCCGACAATAACCCATCCATATATGAGGAGAAGGGGCAATTTTAGAGAGAAAAGCTTTGTGAAGCCCATAAAACAATCAAGAAAATGGAAAAGAGAAGTAATATCGAAAAAGAAGTAATAGTTCATACCGAAAGCCCAAGCTGCTTGAGAGCAGAATTTGACTTGGGAAACTTCATTTTATTCTTCCAAAGAAGCTTTTGAACATCTTTCTTAAGCACATTTACTTCATAACCTTCCTTCACCAGATCCAACACTTCATTAGGGGTTTCATCTTTGTGGGTACCAGAATATCTGCAGGTCAGCCCATAAGGACACCGCTTTTCAAAAGAGGTGAAGGGGCACTCTCCTTCTAGATCGGGTGGTCTCTAGAAACAAGCCACAAAGGTAATATACAGCCGTTAGCGCCACGCATTATTCTCATACTCATTATATATCAGCGAAACACCACATGAACACAACCAAAAAAAAAAAAAAAAAAAAAAAAAANAAAAAAAAAAAAACTATAATCAATTATCTGAGACTTGTAGGTTTCCAAGTCATGACTGAAACGACACTGGCTACCATAACGACATGAACTACTATTTCCAGACTTTGCAACCTCAGGGCAGAGATTCATGACAGACTTGCGTTCCTGTTAAGAAATAAGCATATGCCTTGGTTAGGTAATCAATTTATGCAAGCAAGTGACATTACTATGGTGATTCAAGAAGAATCAATTTCCAAGTTTGCATGATTTGGAATTTGAAATGTCTTCAAAGTCAACTATATTGCACCTATAAGCTAATTGTTAAAACATCTGAACTAATGACTTGCCCATTTGCACATGTGCCCAAATTCCAAAATCCCAACCATCTTAACATATGCAAAAAGGAGCATTATTACAATGACTAGAAACCAGTGAAACCAACTGGTCTGGATAGGAGCACTATCAATGGAGTCACAACATCATACCGATAACCCGCATGCAACTGAAAGTAGCCATATCTTTTCAGGTGGTCAATTTCTTTGGATCAAAGTCATGTTTTTGGCCCATGAATTTATTCATTAATATCCAGGTTCCCACTCTATCTCACAAAGTTTAAGAGTGTGTTTAGTCTAGCTTGTTAAAAACTTGAGCTTCTCCCTTACAATCTACTCCTCCACCACCCTATTTTGATCTTCTAATAAGCTAAATTACTCCCTTGGAGGCCTAAAAACACAAGCTTCGAATTGGAGTTTGCGCTTGTTGGCCGCCAAGGAGAAGTTGCCATTGGCATAGGCAATAATTCTTCCCAAATGCAAAACATAATAAATTTGATCAATTTACTCCCCTCTGATGGAAAATAGGAGTCAATTATTACCCCAAAAGAAAGAAGGAGAAGAACCACATAATCCAGCATATGATTAGTCCCTCAGGGTATTAGTAGCTTCGTCACTAGTTCATACTACACTATAAGAGTGACTATTTTCGAACCGCAAAAGTGCAAACTGAGGCTCAAAACCATGCCTTTGCATCAACAGCTACTTCACTCAAATTAGTTATCCAATTATATATGATTGCACTGCCTGTAAATTCAATCATGATAGTAAATTCAATTAACAAAGAGAGAGAGAGAGAGAGAGAAGATGACCTCAATGCGCTCTCGCTTGAGCTGACGCTTGGACTTCTTCGCCTTCACCACACTCTTAGACGACGAATCAAATTGACCATTATTATTACTTTGATCACCATTATCATCTAAATCATCACCTTCCTTCTTCTCCGAGGTCGTAACGGTTCTCGTACTAGGCGGAGGCCGGAGAAACTCCCTCTTCACCGGTGCTATCGACTTCGCCACCAGCTCCTCCGGCGTCAAACTCGGCGGCGACGGCGGTGGCGGTGGCGCCACCGAGTTCACGTCTTGCGCGTCTGTAGCAACTTCGGCTCCCGACTCGGCCATGGCAGACCGAGTTGACTCGGTTTCGGTTTCTTTAGGGGCCTCTGTGTCGTTGTGTTTTGGGATGGTGACAGCTTCGGTTCCGGACTCGGCCATGGCCGGCCGAGTTGACTCGGTATCCATGTTTCCGGGGAAGGGGTGTGTACTGTAGTGCAGGAGATGCGAAGGTTTATCCTTCCGGTTTAGGGTTTTATGCAATTTTGATTGAATTGAAAAAGATGGATGTTCTATCGAATACGACGTCGTATAGCCCATGTTTTTCTTTTTGAAAAAATTAAAATTAAAAAAATGTCAGAAGTGGGATTTGAACCCACGCCCTCTCACGAAGACCAGAACTTGAGTCTGGCGCCTTAGACCACTCGGCCATCCTGACTGCTATGTTAAATGATGTAGATTTTTACCATTTGAAAGTCTTCATGAAATTCCAATTTACCATAGCTATCCTTAGTTTTGGAGTTTTCAAGAGCTCCTCAGTTAATTTAAAATTACCAATTGCATCAATGAAGTCTTGACCTATTGATTAAAATTAAGGCCCTAATTATATTAGAAGTTTAGAACCTATTTTTTACAATCAATAAGAGTCCAACAAAATGTATTAAACACTTCAATAGCAATCAATTAAATTGATAACTACTGATTCAAATAATTTAAATACTTCATCCGAATCAAATGTCACAAATATTCTTTTAAAATACTTAAAAGAAAAAAAAGGTTCAAAGTTAGGATGTGTTCATTTCGAAGTTAGGGTGTGTTATTTGAGGTCGATTAAATCAAGCTATTCACAATTTTACTCACAAATTACCATTCATTTAGTTCAGACGTTCAGTTTAGACACTTTTAGGCAAACTAAATACACACTTAGTAGTCAGTAGTAGCCTAGTAGACTATTCTTGTTTTTTCTAAAAAAAATTGATGGTAAGATTCAATTAAAATACGAACTGAGGAAACGTAATGTAACCCACAAATTGTGCATATTGACAAATGACAAGTAGCTAAGTTAGCATTATTGTGCGTCCATAAAGTTGGTTCATATTCGATAGGATTGTAGTTACATTTGTGCATTGACTTTTGCATGCCATTGTCTTGTCTATAGTAGAGTGAGTATCTCTTTATTATATATGCCTTTTCTCCCATTCTTTAATTTCCTTTATTCTTATTCCTTAGTGTGTAGATGATGCTTCTTGGATATTAAGGATGTGAAAGGTTGAGATGAGATTTTGATTCCATCAGCTCTCTAAATCCCAACAGCTTAGGTATAATGGTCACTTGAACTTGATGATAATCATAAATTAAGTGCATTTTAGCCATTGATGATTTCTTTTTCTTTATGATACCATTCAAGTATATTACACTTGCACTTTTCCACATATGCCATTCAGAATCACAATATTTTGTGTCATGTCGTTATGATTTGTAATCGGAGTCTCTCATCTATCTTAACCCTGACGAAATTTAAAATATCCTATAATTGATCAAGTACCGGACCTCATAAAATGTTGTAGTCAAATAATATTAATTAGCATTAGAAGCCATATATAATGGAGTAGATAGTTTTCTTGTTAGGTTTAAATACATATAATAGTAAATTTATTAGGGCCTTATAAACACTACTTATATCTATATATGTATTTCAACCTCTTATACCTTGTCAAGAATATGATTCCTGTTGAACATTGCTCTTTGAGGAGTTGAAACGCATGAGGATGGAAACGATTTCCAACCCAATTATATATCCCAAAAACATTTTCAATTGAACCAAATGCATATTTGGGGATCAAAATACTTCAAATTCAAGAATTAATGATTTTGTATTCAGTTTATTTCAATTCATTTGCACCTTATTTTTTCTCTTGTATATACTATGCATTCAATCAGTGTAGTTCAACATTTCAAGTTTAGTTTGTTGTAATTGAAATGAACACAGTTAAACTATAATTTTCTTTACAAATAAGGTTATGTTCTCTTCATGTTATTTTTGATGATATGATAGTTAATTTTTGTTGAACTTTGTTTATTTTCGTTGATTCGGAATAATCAACAAATAGCGACTTTGCTAATTTTTGTTGATTTTATTGATTTTTGTTGATGTTTTATGAATCTACTGATTTTTTATTTATTTTTTTTCAGAAATCAACCAAAAAAAATAAAATAAAATTGAGGAGAACAAAGCCTAAGAAATAACATTAGTTGTTTCACCTTAGAGTGTGTAACATATCTTCCTTGGTTCCTTTGGCAACTCAATTACTCAACATATTGAGTTGTTGAAATACCCAAAGGGGATTGCTTTAAGCATGAGTGTGGTTAGTTTTTCAAAAAGATTATAGTAACAGAAAAAAGCTTAGTACATACACCTACTTTGATGAGACTTTAAAAAGTAGATAATTTTTGTAATCTTATGTGATGTTCACATAACATAGATGCTCTAAAGTGGATAAGATAATAATGGCATTGCATTGCACCTTGTTAACAAAAGAAAGGGGAGAGGGTGTCTCATGTATCTTGTGATCAGTTGTGACACTACACTATTTAAGAGGGACATGTTTCATTTCAACAAAGCCTGAGGCCACACACAATCACCACAAAAGCATACAAAAATAATTTTCTTTTATTATTATTAAAAAAAAAAAAAAAAATCCTTTTCAATTCACACACACATCTAAGGTCCTCAATGTGGACTTTACTTCATGCAGAGGCAAACAAGGACACAGAGGCAGAGACACAGAAAAAGATAATAAGAAATATTAGAAAAAAAAAATAAAAGGAAAAATAACAAAATAAATAAATATCATAAACTGGCTTATCATATAGTACGATCAGATATAAATATTCAGATATCTCCTCTTGTGGTGGATGGGACCTTCAATGAGACAATGACTTACATTGTGTTTCTTCTATTCTCCAAAGTTTTCAATAATGTAGTAGTAATATCTTATCCATCCCCCCAGATCTGGTCCGACAACAATAAATCTTGTAATAAATGATTTGCAAAAGTCAAGTTTTATATTTATGTGATATTAAGATTTTGAAAATTTTACCTGATTGGGGCTATAGAATACGGTATACGTGTACATGTCTAGGTGTTGAAAAAACGAGTAGCAAATACGAGCAAGGTGTTGAAAAAACGAGGAGCAAATACGAGTACTTGAGGTGAAAAGAAGATTCTACGTAACATAAGGTAAACAACTGTAACAATTTCCACAACTTATGCTTACCGTTACGGAACAAAAAAAACAAGTACTAGTACTAAATAGAGAACTAGAGCGTTTTACAAATACTTGTGTAGCTAAATTTGGTTTTGAACAATTCTTTGCACTTCAATACAATATCCTAAACAGAGTAATATAATGTATGATCCAGTAACTCTATGCAAAACGAATCTACAGCCATTTACTTAAAAGTTTCCCTGTGGATTTCGAAACTAACAAAGGCACGCAAAAAGAACAAACTACAGATAAATACTGAGAGCTATTTTGGCCAATAGCAGCTAGAGAGGCACCAGAAACACAAACCCATTTCATGATTAAGGAACATCATTATTTTGATTCACTCTTTGTGGTTGCACCACTGTTTTGATCAACCGCCTTCGGTTGCTCCTGAGCTGACTGGGATTGGCTGTCGTTTGTTTGCCTGGATTGCTGTGGTTGCTGTCGTTGCTGTTGCTGTTGCTGTTGCTGCTGCTGAATCTGGTACATTTGTGGATTGATAAAAAGCTGTTGCCCAAAGCACTTCGACATAGCATCAGGGTCTAGCTCCCCTATGGCTATCTTTAAGCGTTGGATTTCCGCAGATAATGCTTCATTTAGAGCTGTCAAAGGTGGCCAAACTTAATATGAGATTTCAACTAAAAGAGATAATTCCCAAAGTTGCCACTGAATAGAGGCATAATTGAGAAATGAGCATAAATTCTATCTCCTCTTTCGCTTTCCTTTGGCAGAAAAGAGGGGAACAAAATGCAAAGACTTCCGTTAAAGAAAGTTGGGAGCCTCAAGCACAATTTGAGTAAGTGAATTATCATCAGTCATATGTGAAGGCATATTTGCATATTACTATCTTTGAGAGAGTCTAATCACTGATAAAATTCGCATCAGAGGAAACCCCTAAGAGAGATTCTAACACAACAAATAGGGGAAAAGAATTTGACAGCGTAAACACAGGGCAAATATGAATGAACCAGTGTGTTTAAGTTTATTTGGGTAATACAAAATTCGAGTATATATTCATATTTGCATCACAGAAGAACAACCCTTGACATCTTTATTTTTCTTCTGTCACAAGACAGCACAAGCAAAAGGGGGAAGCAAAAGGGGCAAGCAAAAGTGCACATACAAATCAGACCAGATTTCTAAAGTGACCTGATTTCATCCATACATACCCCAGCATGTTGTGGACTAATTCAAATTTTATATTAAGTAGAAAGCATACCATCACGGAGCTGGGCTTGTTGTTCCATGGCTTGTAAACGAAACTTCAATTCATGGTTTTGACTGGAAAGTCCAGCAGAATCTCTCTGTTCATAAAAGGAAAGAGATTATGTGTAAGACATTATGAATCAAACGGAACAAAAAAGTGCATTTCTCAACAATGATCACCCACCTGCAATAGTGTAAGCTGTGCTGACAAGGTTGTGGCTTCATTCTGTAAAGTCTGAACCTTGTGTTCCAGTTCCGATATATATCTCATCTTTCGTTCTTTTGAGCGAGCAGCTGATTGACGGTTGGCCAAAATCCTAAAAGTGAATGAAGAGCACAAAAATGGATAAGCAATTATACTAGAAACATTGTCATACATGATATTAATGGATAATAAACTACCTTTTAGCACGTTTAGGATCAGTTAACGCAATCTCTGCCAACTTCTCATTTGCCATAATCTTTTTCAGCTCTGCCCCAGTAAATTCTCCATTACCAAATTCCAAGCTGAATCCATCAGAATTTCCATCAGCAGGATCCTTGAGAGAGAGCTGGGCCACACCAGTACTTGGAGAAGGTGGCAGCTTAGGAGATTCATCGCCGAAATTCATCTTCCCAATGAAGCTATCCATGGAGATACTTCTGTAGTGTCTTGAGGTTGGAGCAACCTCACCTGCTGCACTCCTCTTAAGTCCCTCCCTCCGCTCACCTGAAATGCCTGGTCTCGGTCCACTGCTCCCGCTCTCATTCACACTGCTTTCAGCCTCATTGTCACTGCTTTCACATCCGTTCGTCTTGGAACCACTAGCTCTACTATCCATATCATCGCGATTGTCATTACCAGTCTTGTCATCGGTTCCCGAAGAGTTCATGGCATCGATGCTGTCCAGATTCATATATGCTGACAGCAGGTCATCCACAACTTCACCTTCGGCATTACCATCACGAGTCTTATCCCAACTCAATTCCCTCTTGATTAACTGAGCCGGCTTGACTGAACCAGGGTATTCTCCACCAGACAAAGTCCTCTCCAGACCACCATGGCCCCTTGTTGGACCCATTGGTGTTGGGGACAATTGCACCATACTATCCAACCCGAACGGTATATCACTCATGGACCGCCTATGCACTTTCCGAGGGGGAAGACCTTCGGTGATGTGTAATGAGTTGCCCCTTCCAAAAGAACTAGGTGGCAACAACGAATTGGCACTCCCATCACGATTCTCCATTGATCCATTGGATGAATTACCATTCTCAGCAGCATTTGAGGGAGCACCGGGGCTATGGTAAAGCGAAGGGCTCAAAGGAGGCAATGAATCATTCAAGAAAAGCACAGGCTGAGACAGTGATCTCGAATGAGATGGTCTATTACCAAAATTCTGCGAACCCAATTGCTGCGTCCCCGGTCTGGTCACCGGAATTTGCGAATAGGGTGAGATGGGTGGGTGAGATGGTGGAATCCCAGACCTTTTACCATTCTCAGGGCTGAGATTTTGCAAGTTTTGGCGCAAAGGGGCCCGGATTTGAGACATGTTCAACTGAGACACATCCAGATGATTGGTGGTCAATAATTGCTGTCTGGGTATTGATGAAGATGAAGCCCCAAATGGGGTTTGCAACCTATGCATCATATCTATATGTCCCCTCTCTGTATCACCCATTTCTTGCCTCAAACCAAATCAACCCCCCAAAAAAAAAAAAAAAAAATTGTTCTTTCACTTCAACCTCTACCAATTTACACAACTCCTTTCAACTAAATCACTTCAACCCACAAAACCCACAAGTTTCTGTTTAACCTCAGTCTCACACATAAACCTATAACAAGAAACAAACATCAAACATCCAACCAAATCAAGTTAAATTTCCCACTAAACAATCAAAAAATCCTCAGCAAACAAACAATCAATCACAAAAACCCAACAAGAAAAACCCAATCTTTTTCACAAATAAATAAAACACAAGCATAAAAGAGAGAAAAATAGTACAAACAGTAATAGTACCTAGCATCAAAATGAGGCATCAAAAGAGCAAAGATGAATGCAACACCGGCAAAGGGTGGTTTCACAGTGAATCTCTCTACTCTCTCTTTCTCTCTCCAGCTCTGACCGGAGAACCGTAGCGCAAGGCGGAAGAAGGGGCTCCTTGTCTCTTTCTCTCTCTAGATTCTCTCTCAAGACTATGAAGAAAGGGGAGGATATATGACTAAAAAAATATACTGTAACACGGATTTTCTGGTGACTAAGCGCGTGAATTTATTAACAAAAAAAAAAAAAAAAAAGGGATTTATTTGCATTTTGGGGATTTATTTTAGAAATGAGAGATTTGCATTTGAATTTGAAGTGCATTTGGGTTTCATTCCGACCGCATTTGGGCCGTCAATCAATCAACCTCCCCCTCTATCTCCGCAGTACATGAAGGCCTCCAAATATTTTCTGAGTATATCTGATTATTTTCTACCTCTTTGATTTTATATGATTTTTTTATTTAAAAAGCATAAAATAGTATCTTCAAAAATCAAAATTATTATTTTTAGTTCACGTGATAAGTGACCATAATATACAAAATTCATCCTAATACGAAATTAGTGTAGAAAATCATGCTTCCCACCATAAGGGAAAAAATTTCACAGGAGGCACCAAAATTTGTAGTAATACAATTTTCGTTTAGCTTATGAATTTGACACATCATATATCAAATATTCCAATATATTATACACCTATGCAAAAAATTATATGGATTTACTTCTTAAATTAGCTACCAGAATATGTTTCTTGTGTCGGATTTGTATTGTATTTTTGTATCCGGTCAAATTTTACTAGCTCTAATAAATGCACATAGCCTTAATTTAAACCATCTCAATGATTGATTAAATATTTAATGAGATTTTGTTCCGACTTAACAACAATTACTATATGGCTACATTCAGTGAATATATAGGCCAATAATTTCTATAAAAGCATAAAAATATTTGTAATCTTATCTAAATGCTTCTTATCGCATAACAAAAATAAAAACAACAAAAGGTTCCAAATTTGTTCCGTTCTCCTTCTCTTGTAAAACAATGCATGTGTACTTAATTGTGCGTGCGTTTGTTTTTTTGATGCAAATACTTAATTGTATATTTAACCACCCCCAAAATATATATATATATATATATATATATATATATATATATAGAGTCAAGTTCTAGTGCGAACTAAACTTATATGCGAACCATGCGAACTATTAAATTCATCACTCACAAAGTT
>BSSO01003537.1:0-16305 GCA_030267885.1 Mesembryanthemum crystallinum | reverse complement strand
AGAAAGTGAAAGCGGCCATTCTCTATTGCAAGAACTCCATAGCTGCTAATTAATTTCATTACGTTACTAGCTAGCTAGTATTTTCATTTTCATTGTAATTTATTCTTAGTCTGTTTTCATGGTAATTACTTTTGTTGATTAGTAGGAATGCTGGACCACTTTTGTTATGTATATTTGCAAATTAAACCCAATGTACTTTATATGGAGGTTTACTGTCACAATCTGAAACCTTTTACTCAAGTTATGTTTACAAATGTTTTGCACAGCGATGATGAATTTCTAGATTTTGTGTACCCAAAAATTCGGATGCATAATTGTTGACTAATCTGTTGGTTACTGAAGCACTTGCATGAGCGGTGCTTGAGTCCTCCAATTTAATTGTTGGCAACTTGGCATTGACTTTACAAAGAGCAACGAGTGGACAGGTTCAGCATGAACTTCTTATCTTGTCCCATATGATTTATTTGGCACCTGCTCAATTTTGCTCAATTTTCATCATAACCATGTTTTGGATTTGCAGATGGTAATCTTTGATCAGAAGCTGACTTCTCCATTCTACTATCTGATATGATTGTCTTTTGTTTTCTGGAAATTACATAAATTTCCTGTCTTTACAGCTTCAACACATGACCAGGATGTGTTTAGTTTCTATGATGTTGAGTGATACTGCCAGGGCTTAGAGGAAGTTATGTCACGATATAGGGAGTTAGTTCCCCAGCTTCGGCTAGCAGGTAAGGAATCTTACAACGAGTTTTCAATATAACAACAAGTTAGCTCTTTACTGGTTAAAATGTTACCTGATGCTATATCAGGACCAACATCTTTTGCCCCTGTTGTTGAAATGGCCAGGACCAACATGGCAACATCTATTGTTGAGCAAAGTGATGGACAGTATCATGTCTTGCTGATTATTGCTGAGTAATTCAACTTTTCAACTTTTCTCTTCTAAGGTTCAGTATATTCCTGAGAAAGAAGAATCTTGTCTTAAAAATGAACAGAGATGTACTACTATTATTCAAAGAAAGGATAATACTGCTACTAATTATAGTGTGATTAGCCACAGACATTTCAATGGTGTACTTGGGTTGGGTGCTTTAGAGACAATTCTTTTGCAGGAAATATTTGATAGTTTGGACTATTGGTTTGTTCTTAAGCTTGCAACATATGTTTGATGCCACATGTCCGCAACCAATACCGAACTTCACTTGATTAATGGTTCATCAATACTATTGTAGAAGATTAAATAGTTAATTAGTTTAGTATCACTAGTATGCTAGCTAGGGGATTTAACACAGACACACTGGAAAATTTTGGTTAAGAACTACCAATTAGACTTATTCTGATCACTTCTTGGAGACTGCTGATTTTGCTATCATTTTGGGAGACAATCCACTTCATTCTGCACTTGTCACTTGATATTGGTTTGGTTTTTTCAGAAAGAAAAGGTAGGTTTCAATCAGTCCCAAGATATTGTTCTAGCATACATGTTATGTGTTTTTCTGATTAGCACAATCAATCGTAATTTTTACTAGCAATAGAGTTTCATAAAAGTGAAGTTATTAGCTAGCAATGTCAGTAATGTTCCTAAAAGGTGGCACTATAAGAGTTGGTACTTTGGTAGATTTAGGGAAGGGTTCTGATTTTTGGAGAATCATAATTCTTAGAACTTGTTAGTAACAACAGATTTTGTGTCTCGCTAACTACTAGGTGATGTGTCACGGTCACAGTGACAGTCACGATCATGGTCATGGCAAGTTGTGGAGCAAAGTGAAGGCTGTGTGCACGTCGTGTTTCAAGCCCAACGACCTCAAACAATGTGAGGAATAATAAGGTTAGAGATACTTCTTTTGTTGATATCGAAACCAGGCCATTGGTGTTGAAATCGAAGCTCTCAACGAGTCCTAAAGCCAAGGCTGCGGAAACAACCACTTGGAGGAACTTACCGATATCCATGTAACCAAATAATGTTAAATCAAAAGAGTGGTTTACTAAGATTGAATTTCTGATTTGAAACTTGGAAGTATGAAAATGTTCCTTATATAGTGTAAGTTCATACAAATTTGCCCATTTGCCCAAGCTCAATTCAGACAAAAATAAGACTTTACTGAAAGATTTTCAGCATCTCCATCATATTTTAGGTGGTAGTATCATCATCTTTTAGGCTTTATTGGTTTTCCTGCATATTGGCTCCTACAAAAAAAGTAGTATAGAATTTGAACAGTAGAATGAGTTGGCCATTATTACAGAGGAATTCTGGTTTTCGGAAGGCGGTAAATCGGATGCACTGGTGGCAAAAAACCTGAAATATTGTTCTGATGACCTAGTTTGTGCATCTTCCCCAACCCCAATATTACTTGCTGTAATCAGATGTTTCACTTATGGTAGTCAGAACTCAGAACCACAGCTTGATGTATATCAGGAGTAGTGTGTAAGGAGANTTTTTTGGCACCATTGTTGATTGATTTAGTAGGAATATTAATCTGAAAGAACTCTGAGCTTCTATAGAGTTGTTGCATTTGTATATTACTACTGTATATATGTGGATATTTTTCTTTTTGTTTGGCTAAATGCCAAGAAATGTATCAAATTTTCATGTACACTGGCAACATTATCAATAACAACAATCAAAACATAAGGGTACATTCTCTTGTCAGGGATGAAGCTATTAAAGGGCCTGAGGTGGCCGTGGCCCCTCCCAATATACATGTTTTACACATATGCGTAACTTTACAAGGTGTTTGGCCCCTTTTAACGGTATATTCTGGTTTCGTCTCTCTTCATCGGATAAATTTGAACATATCTATATTGAATTGAATTGATTTTTGTTTTTTAAATACTAGATTTGTAATTTAACAAAATCTTTTCAATATTGGTTTAATTGTTAAATATTTGTGGAAATTTTTCCACAGCCACATGCCCACACGTATCCTTGCAAATGTATAATTTAATAAAACAATAAGATGAATTTTTAAATAAATTGAGCTGAACTGAAATGAAATTAAGGTATGAATATAACCGTGTGTGGCAATAATTTCCACTACAACATTCATTTCCACTACCATGATTAGCTTCTTTATATAGTTGATACAACGTTGACAGTACAATACACGTATAACTCATAAACATGTTACTTTTGTACATATCGGTTTTCTAAATTTCTATAAGATACAATCATACAAAAGCCTTTCGTTAAAAGTACAAAATCTGTCAGAGGATTCACAGGAGCAGCCAACTATCCCTCCTAAATCTGTATTTCTACATACTGCCTGCCAAAATTTGCTAAGCCTTTCATTAATAGCAGAAAGGTTACTACCAAAAAAAAAAAAAAGCAATGGCAGGGCAAGATGTGACATAACTCTTGTATCATGAACAGCTATCTTTGGTAGGTAAAACGCCTATTATCCTGCGAATGGTAATACTGTTGATGGCCGCCATACTGTTGATGGCCTCCATACTGTTGATGGCCTGCATCCGGGACATAATCACGTGATAACAAAACATCCCTAAGGCGCCATCCTTCTGGTTCTTGAATGAACCGATTTGATTCTATGTAATCTTGAAGCCTTGTGATCACAGAATTAACCTTTGGGTCGCCACGTTGTTTCAGTGCATGCACAAATTGTTGAGAAATGGCATTCAGCATCTTTCTGAACTGGGACTTGTATTTTTTGTGGAGAGCATATCCAGCCATCTGAAGACAGAGATGTCATGATGTCACATAAGAGATTAAGTAAGAGGCTGTTTGGCGTAGTTTCACGGATTTTGAGGTTCTCCTTCAAAAATCTCTCCTCCTTCACTTCATCATCCTCCAAGAGATGCCAAGAAACCAAAATGGGGGTAGAAGTTGAAGCTCCGATTTAGAGTTTCTAATTTTGTCCCTAGTTTCTGAGAAGCTCTTGGAGGAGGAAGTGAAGGAAGAGGAGGGAAGGGTAGAAAAATTTGTGCAAGAGAAGTGAAAATCCTAGACCAACTGGCCTCTAAGAATACATTCTGATGGAGACCATAAAGCAACTTACTTTTAAGAACGCCTCGAGGGCGACAGCAGTGTACAGATTAGGTGGGAGAGCATTCAAGAACCTTGCAAGCCAAATCCAACCTTCTTCCAGACCATGAAGATTGTGGACACCTTGAGCTTCCGTCTACAAAAATAATCATTTCCATTTTGATTGTGATTTGAGGGGATGGAAATCATAGAAACTGGAAGTGAGCCATCTCATTTCTTGGAAGGCTCTCAAAGCAACTTAATTAATATCAGAAAGTGGGCATTGGCACTCTTAAAAGCAAAATAAATTTGCAAACCTGAACTAATGCCCCATACAGTTTCATGTATGATCCCAAACGTTCTAGATACTGGTCTGTTGTCTCTATCTTTCCATCTTCTTCCCGATAGCCAATAACCTTGAAATAAGCTTCTTTTGTTTCAAAAGCGGACTGAAGTACACACGAGTGAAAATATCAGTACTTATCATCCTCAGAAGTTGTGTTTAATGCACTACCATTAGTTATTACTTAGACAGACACAGTCACACAGAAGATTTGACTTTACCATCGAATTTTCTAAATTCTTGATAAAAATAAGATATTACCTCTGAGGCTCTGATTACCAACAATGAGGAGGAGATGAAAAAAGTAAAACAAGTCATACAAGTTTAACTAGTTAGTAGTTACCTTAGAGTAGGTTATATGCTTAGGAACTGTATAGGTACAAGCTTTGTGGAACTCAGCAAGAAGGCAATCCATGACAGCTGGAACCTGATTCATAAGCAATTATACATAGCAAATCAAAAACAATTGGATAAATACAAATTGTAGAACGATACATTTTAACACTTCAGCCACATTATCCCAAAACAAATGAAAAGCATAATTCTGAAATGAAAGTGGGTCAGTTTATTACCATAGAAGCAAGGCATCAATGTCAGGTGGTTGCATATGTAACAAGGAGTACCCAATTCACATGGTAAAGCGATGCGAAAAATTAACGAGAATAAAATTTTGTATGGGTAACAATTATATGATAAGACAAGATCAACAATATCACCCAACACTAAGTTTTTTCTTGTCACCTGCAAACCTTGGCCATGTGGCCAGGTTTAGAAGTTTGGGGCACAGAAATATGGCATCAGCAGAAAGCAGTCAAGCACAAGGGAAAGGGATATTCCATAAACCTAACAAGTCCACAATCCACATTTAACTAAGAATTGATGATCCAATCAGAATTATGGAATCTTTTCTCATCACTTTACTGACTTCTTCTTCTCCTACTCATTCCAATTTCCAGGTTCTCTCCCCCTCTTATTTGTTTCTTTATATATTTTCTATAATTGTTGTATGGTTCATGTTTTGGTTAGAAATTGTCTGAGGAGTGACAATAATTACACAGCAAAAAATCTGGATGAATGGAAGAAACTAACCTGTGAGCTAACATAAACAATTACATGTCCACATGCAAAAGCAGAACTGTTGAAGTTTGCATTTGGTGTTTCATAAATAGAGATGACCTGTAACATCAAAATGAAGAATCATATCAGCATATCAACAGATCATGTTGGCAGTAATTACAAAATTCAGATGTAACTGATGTTATACACATATTATAATCTTTAAACACAAGAAAGCTGAATCCAGTAACAATTTGACGAGACTGTCATGAAAGAGGAATTCATGATAGCCGCTACAGGCCTACAATCTTGCTGCAGGTTTAGCTCTAATACAATATTGTTAGGGACTTAAGCATTCGTGTCAGTTCTTGTATTTCAAGGAAGTTTTACAAAGTATCACCACCAAGATTTGAGTGAAAGGGCAAGAAAAGCAGAGCATGAGATTCAGCTTCATGTAATCATGTTCAGCAATCAGCATCAATCGTCCATTTGAGACTCTTAAAACAAAAGGGTAAAGGGAAACCACAGTGTTATGAAGCTATGTCATGTTTGTATTGCTCAAAGATACACCATCAGTAAAAAACATCTTTTAGGTTATCTGAAATGTGAATTGTCAAGTTCCCTTCCACATTATCCATAATAAAGCTAAGGGGGCCAGCCTCTTGTGTGATGTGATTACTTTCTTGTGGTCGTTATGGGCTTTTGTGTCGAGCATCTTTTCCAATTAATCTTTGTCTACCATGCTTACTTATAATCATCATTTCCGTGTCTTTTTGTAATTTATTGTACTGTACTTTTACCCCGTTAACATATTCTCCTATCTTACAAATGACAAAATTACATGGAATAAACTGCTTTTGGGCATTTGAGAATGAAACTACAGCAACAAGAAAAGAAAAAAAATGACCAATGGCGAACTACACCATTTTTGAAGAAATACTATCCTATTGTTCACAGAAAACTTAGTCTCACAATCAGAACACAAAATTTAATCAAATTAGCAAAGAAATTGACCTTTAAGATACTCCCCTTCGTCCAAAAAAGAAAGACCACCATGGTTTGTGGTCAAATTTTTTACAGTTTAGAGTGATTCCAAATGAGAAAACACTTGATATTAGATCCATGTTAAAGTAAACTTCTAAAAACAAAAATGCAGTAAAGATAATACCTTGCTATAAACCTTTCCATGAAAGAAATGACTAATGAGTAACAACAAGCACGAGAAGTACAAAATAGAGGTATGTGAGGGATGGAAGAAAATCATATTGACGCAACTACTTGGAAGTACCTTCTTTGCGAACATTGCTATAGTGACAGATTGAGGATAAACAGGGTCATTGAAGATCTTCACTAGTTCATTTGCTTTTGATCTGCATACAGTAAACTAATTAGAACAAGTCCACACGCGCGCGCGCACATATACACACATATATAAAATACCAGTTCAACCAGCAACAACCAAAACTTGTGTACAACTTCATATATCTAAAGTAACTGCACAAAGCAATTTGAGGTCTTACAATAGTTTGAATCAACATACATTTACCCAACTCACCTTACATTGTCTATTGATCCAGTAATTTGTTTGATCAGCCTAGCAATTACCCGTTCCTTGGTGCGGATATCCTGTTGGGATATGAAAACGAAAGAAGGAAAAAAATAATATTTCGATAAAAAATATTCACAATCACACACTATTGACTTTACAAAAACCAAGAAACTACGAAAGTTAACCCACTGTCCCTCCAATCCCCATTGAAAAGAGATCCAAAAGAGAAGACAATTCAAAATGGATATTGAACTTGGGAAGCAAATCTAAAATGTAAACAACAAAGAACAATTTGATCTGCAGCTACTAGGAATCAATCGTCATACGATAAGACATTACCTTGTCTGACCTAGCGACTATTGACTGATTCTTGTCCTCCAGGTCCTTGTACTTCTGAAGCCTTATCTCTTCAAGTTTCAAAGCATTTTCCGAAGCTCTAACTAAGTTACCTGCGATCAACACGTACATCTTTGCTGAAGTTAGAAGAGGACTAGGCAGTAGGCAAGAAGAGGACCAGTATCATTCAAAGCACAGTAAGCGTAATATGAGCTACACATGGAAGCAAGCATGCGAGAAGGGCTGTAAACAGTATAATACATTTCTTCAAGAGAAAAACGATTTATTATTATTATTTATAGAATATTCTTTAAGAAACTCTGTGCATGGAGATCTTGCTAGAAGCCTAAATTAAGTACTGTATGACACTACTCCATGTTGAGCCTTTATTTATTTTTATATTATGCCTCTTGAAACTTTGTGGGAATGAATGTTAAATCTGTCCTCCGCTTAGTCTCACTCTTGGTATAAACAGAAAATTTTAGCAAAAACGGTGTTAGCATTAGCTGATGCTACTCAGTTGAGACATGATGAATGACATCAGAAACAAAAAAACTATGAAGCTGAAGACTATTAACAGGTCTGAAAGGAACAGAAAGTGTAACAATTGATGGAAAGAATTACCTGCTGACTGAATGTTAGGTGCAGGTAAGGTTGATGGAACATTTTGAACTGCCACAGTGCTATCCTTTTTCTGGCCCATGGTCCCCATTTGTGCATTAGTAGTAGCATCTTTTGCCAATTTTTCCTTGGCCATTTTCTCTGCAGCTACTTTAGCTACTCTTTCAGCTTCCTGTGCAGCTTTTCTTTCCTCTTCAGCCCTTTTAGAAGCCTCACGTCTAGCCTGCAACCTCAGACAGCAAGTATGAACATACGAAAGCCCTTCAAAATTATCTAAAAACTGATGTTAACTTGTGTTTGGATGTGAATCACACCTCAAATGAGAGTAGTATGGAGTATTAGGTTTGTGTTTTCAGGTATCAAACATAAGCAACAAAAGGGTTTAGTTCCTCAGTATAATCAGTGAACCTTTCCTGAAGAAAATCAAAATTCATTCCCCCTGATTCAGACCCAAATAGGTCATTCCCTTATTAGCGGAAGTCGACATCTAAGCAAATTCAGGAACAAAGCTTTCTAATGGAAAGCCTAGTATAACATAGCGAGAGGAGGAGATTTATAAACTATAAGCAACATGGAGATCAAAAACGATGCAGAATGATTGTGGACATTTAAGGCCAATTGAATTGAACTTGACCAAGGCATCAATCTACCTTCCTCATTATAATATGCTAATATTCTAAGATCTAATGTTATCATAGTATAGCACCTACAGAAACAGAGAATGCAAACAAATTCATGAAATGGTTCTTAAATGAAGATCTAAAGTTAACAAACCTCTTCTTCTGCCTTAGCCTGTCGCAGTACTTGTTCTTGTAAAGCCTTCTCTTTTCTTTTGGCTTCCTCCAGAGCGGCATCATTTCTTATTCTTCTTTCTTCTATTTGTGATCTGTGCTCATGATCCCTCTGGATGGCAGTCAAGTGATTATCAAGAGCTTCAGCTCTGCGGTGATTGCAAAAACCAGTTAAAACAGATACAGCTCAGTCCAGACATGTCACATGTACATAGCAGGTATTTCTAGAGCTTATGATAGCTAGTTCATATGTAGCTCAACTGGTAAGAGATCTATTCCAAAGGTCCCTAGTTCGAGTCCCCTTAGGGCCACTCGAGGTTTTACTCGCCGTTAACTTCAGGGCCCATGAGATTAGTCGGGCCAAGCTCGGATACCCATGTTATATAAAAAAGAAAAATGATAGCTAATTCATATTTAACAAGCATATCGATTCTTCCCTGCCAGACACAAGATCCTCACTGATTGCCCAAGTTAATGTTGTAAGCAAATCAATTATTCAACAATCATACAGACAGTCTTAACTTTAAATTATGGTACATGAGCAATTGCACTTCCTATCATATCAAATGGACAACCAGCAGAACACAACAAAGGAACAATATATGCCCCTATCAAGAAAACTACATCAAAGTTCAAACAATGTCCCCTAAAATAACCCCAAAGGTGCAAGGTCAAGGCTGCAACTTCACCAACAAACAATCTAGAATAATCATCACGAATACAGATATATCAAAGCAGCAATACCAGTAAGAACCAAGTCAGAATCAGATAAAAGAATAAGAAGAGTGAATCATTCGCAAAACCAGACAACCGAAAAGTCCAAATGTAGTAAGTCTTCAGATGTTACAGATGAAACATCTTACAATCCACTTCTTGAGCCAAAATCAATCTCAATGAAGCTCATATCCAGCCAATCCCAGCCCAGTAACCTTTATGAAGAATAGAATTGTGGACCACAACCAACATGTCGATACTTGGAAAAAGCATGAAAACCAATATAGAACTTCACAAATTAACCCAACATGAAGTCTTACATCTTGCGCTGATAATGCTTATCTAGCTTTCTATCCATTTCCCTCCTTGTTTCAGTGTTTTTTTCAACTTGAACAAGTGCTGAAGCAGACTTCTCTTTTTCAGTCACCAGCTCTGTCTCCAATGCTGATACTTGGTTCCGCATTTCCTCCTGTCAAAAATCAAGAGAATTTTAAGTTGTAAATCTTTTTCTAAGAGACAGAACATACTTCCTCCACTGCAGGAAGGATACCAGTACTTTTTCAGATAATCTTGAAGAGAATACTAGCTTTCCTAAAAGAGCAACATTCTTAAGATTGGTTTTTCCATAACATCCTCCTTGTAGGATATTATTATGTATTCAGTTGGAACAGAATACCAATCAAAATTCTAATGATAAGATTAGCCATGAATATGACAATAGGGGAAGAATAGAGCACTCATATCAATTTGATAGAGGTCAGGACGAAGGAAAAATTTAGAAGACAGGAAGAGAAAAGAAATAAGAATTGGGCAGGAGAAAATAATACATGTTCTCGTTGAAATTTTAAGAAACAATACCAAACCTTAATGCCAAGCTGGTATTCATGTGTTAGCTCAAGGAATGCACCTTCCACCACTCCCATTTTTTCCATGAAAGGTACTTGCAACTGCTGCATAGACTCATCTTCCGAATCATCACTTTCACTGGAAGAAACAAGCATTAATATATTAGCATCCATTTGATTTAGGGCTTACCAAGCTAAACCACAACTCTTAGTAGTCACTTGATACCACTAAAAGTATCTTTCTTCATATTTTGATTGTCCTAATCTAATGATTGCCCACTTTCCTTTCAAAAAAGTGAAAAACTGTATCATACACATGAATTCCTCAGTAAAGTTAAAATATTTTTAGTGAACATAAACAGAATTGAAATGGTGATCACTAATAACATAGACAATTAACTTAGTACTAGTTAGTGCTCTCTCAACCGAAAATGATAACACTATTCCGAGCAACATTTGATATATAATCGCTTAATACTCTATTACTAATTTCATTCTTGTTATATATACACTATCACTAATTCTGCCTTGTTGATAAATTTCAGAAACAATACCTGAGATAAATATCATTGCAATCAAACCGCCCTACCGGCACTAAGCTCCTAGCTTCAGTTTCATCCTCATCGTCAGACTCATCCATCTCATCATCTGACACCCGCATTACGAACGCCTTCTTCCCATTCTTCTCTCTCCTTCCAGCCCCAGGAATTTCTCTTCAAAACACACATAATTCTCATAAACAAGACGACAATTCTCCTAAAAAGCACACAAAATTTCTGGAAAAAAAAAACACAATGAAATAGGAGTAGTAAAGTAAATTACCGCAAACCAGTTTTGCTTAAGGGCCTAGGGTTTAAAGAAGAAGCATTGAGCTTCAACTCCAATGAATTCAACTCCGACAAAAGATCGTTGAAGCTCCAATTAGGATTGGGGTCGATTGATACTCCATTTACATTCTTCGGACATTTCGGTTCCAATTTGATTGCTCCCCTTCATTCATCCAACAACGAAAAAGAAGATTGAGAGCGGAAATTAGAAATTCGAAAGTTAGAATTGAAAGACGAGTAGCTGGAAACAATGTGAGATGAATTTGTAACTTACATTGGTGAGGGATTGATATGATCGCAATTCGAAACCCTAATTCTTGGTTCTTGTGTGCGAGCGATTGAACAACAAACAAATTCGCAAATTTCTGTGAGTGAGAAGAGATTGGAGGAGAGAGAAAGAGAGAAGTGCTAAAATGCAGTGAGTGAGCAGCAGCAGGTCATATTATGACCGTGTAAGAGAGAGAGAGAGAAGGAGGAGGTGGGAAGAGAGAGTAGAGGAGAGAGAGCGGTTGAGGAGTTAGGCCCTTTTATATAAGGAAGGATAACGGGCTAGTGCACCAACACGGCCGTGTCGTACCAGTATAGGAAACGTTTCCAAAACGGATACTCTCAAATGGGCTGGAAACGTTCTGGCTAAGGAATACGTTTCTAAGTTGGGGAAACGCCAGGTCAGTAAACGGGAAACTGTGTGTGTGCCTTGTTCATTTGTGGGCTTGGTATCAAAAGAGAGATCGGGCCTACGTTGCGGGCCTGAAACAACTAAGTTTATCCGTGAAATTGTCACCAGATTGCAATTTATGGGCCCAGAAAATGTCAATTTTTTATTTTTTTTTTCAAGTCAAGAAAGTTAGGATAATCTCTTACAGAAATATCCCTACATTTAATTCTTTCCTTGATGTTATGAACGCTCTTTGTAATGGGTCGGAAATTGTTAAAACTCAGTATTGTATCAGAGCTAGTGAAGATTATGGCCCATTATTACCTCAAGTGGGGGCTTATTGTTGAAGCAATTGGAGAAGGATTTGATGTCTACATGGAGCATGAACATTCAGTAGTAATATTTGTGCCCAATTAAAAGGTTAACCCCAAGAGGGGTCATGTGAATCCTCAATTGGGAGTCCAATCCTAATAGGACCTATCTCCATATTGCCTTGTTAAAAAGCGTTCACAAGTGAGGAGGTGTTAAAAAAGAAACCCACATGTAAATGTCCCACATAACGAGAATTGAAGTGAGAAGATTAGCATATAAGTCTAGTGGGTTACTCCACTTAGAATCATTTGTTTTTTTTAGAATAGAACCATATTTAGACTTGTGTGCAGACTACCTCATCAGGGCTCATCTCTATATGTGGGTTGTAGGCCCGTTGAAGAATTAGTATTCCTTGATCAATAATATAGTCATTAATCAACCTTATCCATTCAGCTAGGTAGTTAATCTGGAAAACTTGATCAATCTTTCTACTCTTCTTTGGGTTGGTCTGGTATTAAACTTGATCTTAACGTATCATGCTTATCTAAAAGAGTCCAATTTTAAGACATATTTCATGTTTATTAAAGTGTCAAGCATCTAATCTACTTGACGTTGACGATCATTTTCAAATATCATTATCACAAAAATTATTTATTTGTTTCATACAGGTACCATCATCATTCATTCATTCATATAAGATGGAGTAGCTTTTTGTAGTATATATGGGTTAGTTGAAAACCAATGCTAAATGTATTAGTATTTAGTTAATAATGGAATCTATATGATAAGTAGCAACTTTATCAATCATTTGCCTTCTTGCATCTGCCCCATAATCCAAAAGGGATTAATAAAAGTCGTTATCTCTAATATACTTCATAGAATCTATTTATTTAGTAGGAACGAACTTAAAACCTATGTAGCTAATTTTCTAACGACTTCATTTTATAATCTTACATTCTTTTTCTTTCACCGTCTCTGCCTTGTTTGGATCTAATCACCATAACATGTGCTCATGTATTGATACCTATTGAATCTACGATACGAATGTTTTTTCTTCAATAATTAACAAAATTTTAAGTAAAACATAACTACCTAAAAGAATAAACTTTAAAGAATTGACAAATTCCGGAATTAATGTACAACAAATTCTAAAGTGGGCCTTTTCAACAATGCATACCACTAAGCTTAGCCAAACTCATTGACATAGCAGTTCACCTACCAAAAAGAAAACAGAAAAAAAATTAATAACTAATAGTAATAAAGATAAATAATTTTTGAAAACAAAAGCAATACGCATTTCCAAATTCTGGGATATATGGTCCCAATAATTTCATCCCAAAATTTCTCAATCGTAAGAATGTTGTTTGTTTTCCTTGCAAGACAAAGTCATATAATTCAGTTACTCTTCTTCAATCTCATAAATTTGCCTTATCCCCTTCCCAATAAGTATAATTTTATCTTGCCTTTCACATAAAAGCAACCCCATTTTTTGTTGTTTTTAACTCAATCCATATTATAGTGGAGTATAAATAAGCACAACTCTAATGACATATCTTAGTAACAGCAACCAAACATAACAAAACAAAACATGTGGAACAAGATCCTCATGTTCAACTCCTCCACCACCTTCTCCACCATTTTCTCTCTCCTCTTCCTCCTCCTTCTCTTGGGACCGCGGGCCGATGCGCTGCCCCTCTCGACACGCTCCCGATGGATCGTGGACGAGACAGGGCAGCGCGTGAAGTTGGCCTGCGTCAACTGGGTGTCCCACCTCGAACCGGTGGTGGCCGAAGGGCTAAGTAAGCAGCCAGTTGATGAGATATCAAACAAGATTTTGAATATGGGATTCAATTGTGTTAGGTTCACTTGGCCTCTTTATTTAGCCACCAATGATAGTTTGGCTTCTATGACTGTGAGGGAGTCTTTTACAAGGCTTGGTCTCTTGGAGTCCATTGCTGGTTTACAAGCTAACAATCCTGCCATTGTTGACCTCACCCTTATCAATGCTTTCCAGGTAATGAAAGGCCTCTTTATCAGTTTATGACTTGAAAGTGATGATTATATACTATATATATTGCTATATTTGATATGTTAAGTTTAATTTATTTTATTTAGTTTAAGATCTTTGTTGTGAGAAATAATAGGAGTATTATGAATAGGAAGAGAAAAATATTGTAGTTTAGTTATTTAGTTATGACTAAGTCCAGGATAGTCTATTATATGGAACAACTTATGAGGGATAAAAATTACTCTATGTTTTAAGTGGATAGTTAAAGGCCCCATTAATATTTGTATTTTTAATACGTTTACGCCAATGTCTTTTTGGATCAAACTGTACTATAAAAGCAAGGGGGTTTCAACATTTAAATTCGGGATCTCTTGCTTCTTTTTGCTATAATAGGTCATGTGACGAAATAATCAACTCAACCATTAATTTTAAGTTAATTATAACCAAAAGAAAGAAAAAAATACTCGTAGTTGTTTATCTATGTTATTTAAGATGGTCATACATCACATGATTAATAGTGATTAAGTAGTGCTTTACATAGTATAATCATCAATTAGACCGAGGATTGCTAGTGTGGCAGGTTGAGGGCCTTTTTCGTGTGTGGATGGAAATAAAGCACACTTTAAATCATGTAATGGCAATCATGTGGCTAAAGTTAATTAAAAGCCATTGATGCTCTCTCATATGATAATAAATCAAAGAAAGAGAGAGGGAAGAATGTCTATGTAATAAAAATAAGTTGAAAAATAGTACTTGCAATTTTTTAGAATCTGGAAGAAGTGAAGATAGGCTAGTTTGAGAAACTTCATAGATAGTACAAGGAAGTATGAGCATCACATATTCCAAAAGCTTGAACGGATGGATGAAATGAAGCCTTATTTATGATGGATGAATTGAAGCCCCATTTATGATGGATGGAGTAGTATAATTGTGCTAAATAAAAGATGAAATTTCTAGCCTTGGAGCATTTTTTTTTTTTTTTTTGGTGTCGGCAAAGAGAAACTTTCTTTCTCTTTAGGCGTGGCTAAATCCGTTGACCAACTGTCTCACCATTTGAGGTACTTACAAGTTAGCGCGGGAACAGTTATTATTATCGACAGTGGATACCTTTATTTGGTGTGAGCCAAAAAAATAAAATAAAATAGGGAAATTCCATTTGGTGCCCCTCTACTATTGACATTTCCAATCGGTGACCAAAGTTTTTTCGGAAATTCAAATGGTACCCTCGAAGTTGTACACTATCTAACCCGTAACCTTTATTTATGGTTTGCCGTCTAAATTTTCCGTTAGTTGGGTCATGTGAGTGTAATACGAGCTTAAATTTTATATTTAAAAATATCTAGCCCTTAGATTTTCCTCAAAAAATTAGCTTTTAAGCTCAATTTAATGACAAATTTTAAAATTTGAAAAGTCAAAAAGTTCATATTGGAGGCAAATTTAGGTGTTGAATTTTTTATAAGCATTAAATTTAGGCTCATATTACACTGACATGACCCTACTAACGGAAAATACTAACGGAAAACCATAAATAATGTTACGGATTGGACATGTGCCAAGTTCAAGGGTACCATCTGAATTTCAGGAAAAACTTTGGGTATCAGTTGGAAAAGTCAATAGCACAAGAGTACCAATTGGAATTTCCAAATAAAATAAGAGATGAGATAATGCACAGTAAATTTCTTTTTAGACGAAAGGTGTATAATAAGACTATTTATAAATAAATTACATCACTGTCATTTTGGTTAGACTTTGCAAAACCCACAAAGTATTGAAAAAATACATTTATCAATATACTAAAGATATGGGCATCAAAATAAGACTCTAAATTAGTTACACTAGATTCTTCTAAAATAAGTTCAATTGAATGTAGCTGAAGAAGAAAGGATACTGTTTACAGCAGTAGTGTTGTGGATGTTTAGATTATAAAGGAGCTATATAAATGCCAGTAGATATAAAACCCTCAACTTAATATTTAAGATAAATTATTAAACGGTCAAAGAAGAATGATTTTTCCCTCTCAAAAAGTAGCTAGGTTGTTAGAACTTTTGTTTGTGGAGGTTTTAGAGTGAGCTCTAGATCTACAACACTTAGGAAACGATACTCAGAAGAGTAACTCTCTTGTGCAACTGTCTAACCGTTAGACACCTCAACTCAAGGGTTACTTTTCCCTATTTAAGGGTTACTTTTAATAATTTAAGGGTAACTTTTTACATTTAACAGTTACACGATCCAACCCAATGGCTACTTTTTCCAATTTAGGGAT